>JAEMOT010002862.1:92117-163030 GCA_019297695.1 Apostasia ramifera | reverse complement strand
CACCGGAGGTGGCGCGGGGCGGCGCGGCTGCCGGATCTGGTGGAGAGAGGGAGGGTAAGAGTATAATGGTAATTTTAATATTTTTAATACAACAATAACAACAACAACCAAGCCTTAATCCCACTAGGTGGAATTTTAATATTTTTAATAATAAAAAAAATTAAAAAAGGACCCAGATGATAATTTTTGAAAACCTAGGAACTCCGATATTATAATTTTAAAAACGTGGACCTGTGTGATAATAATCCTTAAACTCAAAAACCTGGGTGTAATTTGCCTTTAATATTATATTGAGATATGTGAGAGATGTGATATAAGTTAGTTATCATCTTAGTAATATATGTATGATGTGAAATAAAATTAATTTTTAATATTAAATTTAATGTGTGATGTGATATATTTATTTAAAATTAAATCAAATTAATTTTTAGCAGACAAACAAATAGAGTTGAAGTGTTGCTAACATTGCCAAAAAAAATAGGAAATTATCTATCATTCAAAAAAAAAAAATTATATGTTACACTTAAATAACATTGTTTTATTTATTGAACTTTTAAGATTAAATATTTACATATTTTCTTCTTTAAATACATAATCATGAGCTAATCCGCTTTCAAAAAAAGGGTGATATATGTAAATTTTAATTTTGAAAATTAAATATGTAAAAATATCTTTTGTAGAGATAATATATATAATTCCCTGCATAAAATATTTTGGCTTCAAGGTGAGTTTTCTGTATCTTCCTCCACTATGATGCGCCCGTACTTGCAATTTAATATTATTTAAAATTTATGCCATATACATATATATATATATATATATATATCTTCTCTATATAAAAATTCTGAATATTTGCTAAAAAATTTGTTTATCTCAGCTGTTCACCTCTCCCTCATGCGCCGCGCCACGTTCTACGTCAGCTCACCTATCTCCTTCGCGAACCTCTTCTCAGTTTTGCGGTTCCGTCTTTTACCCTAATATGGAACACGCCGCGTGTTATCGCCGCTTATCTTTCCGACTATTTCCAAGAAAAATTTGCCTACGACGTCGCTATCGCGGGCAAACCTTTACCCTCCCTCCCCAGTCGATTTTGGCGAAAAAGGTATATGTTCTTATAAGCTCGCGATGTTTTGTTTTGAAATTTGTCGCCGGCGCTGGCTGTGTTCTTATAAATGCGAAGACGTGCGCTATCCTCGCAAATCTCCACATCCGCCGCCGAAGTCCGCTGCAGACAGCCACAGCATCAGGGTAAATGATTGTATTAATTATTGAAAGACTTTTGTAGTTAATATCTAACTATATTTTGATTTATAAAATTTTTAAAAATTTACTTATAGGCTGCTTTTTAAAAGTTCATAATAGTAAATATTTTTAAAAATTAAAATTATTGCATAAAAAGTCTAATTTAATAATTTTTATTAATATTTAAAAATATTTCATTATCAAAATTTTAATAATTTGCAAACTTGATAATTTTTAAAAATTAGGTATAAAATATATAATAAATACTAAATATTATGCTTGCATGATATATCATAATTATTATGTAGCTTCATGTCTTAATTAGAGGCATAAAATTTAGGAGAATTTATATTTATCACCCTCAAAAAATTTTTTTTTACAAATAGTACTTTCTAAATCAAATATTTATAGATAATATCCTCTAAAACTAATATTTACAAATGGTACCCCAAACAGAAGTTAAAGAAGGAGTGTTGCCTGTAAAAATAAGGGATGTCCTTTATAAATATTAAATTTAGGAGGTATTATCTGTAAATATTTAACTTAGGAGGTGTCGCATATAAAAAAAGTTTTTTTGATGTGATAGATATAAATTTTTCTAAAATTTTAATGGAATTGGTGGCATATAAATATGTAATATAGGTTGATTTTTTTTATTCTTGTGTCAATAATTTAAAGAACTTAATTAAACATGTTAGTTACTGGAAATATATTATATAGCAGAATTATTTTTTAATCAATTAAAATTTTGTCATACATTTGCTTTCCCAATGACATGTGACATGTAGCTATGCTTTTTTTAATCAGTTTTTTATGAATTTTTTAATCAGTTAAAATAAGGTTTTAGTTTCATTCATATCAAACCAAATTTCTTTGTTTACCTTGTTTGGTGCGAGGATAAAATCAGGACCAAAATGATACTAATTTAAAAAAAAATAATAATAATAAATAAATAAATTTTTTTAATTATTCTACACAAATTCTAATATAAAAAGNATATTAAAATTTGTGTAAAATAATTAAAAAATTTTATTTATTATTATTATTATTATTGTTTTTTAAATTGGTATCATTTCCGTCCTAATTTGATCCTAATTTAGTCCTCGCGCCAAACAGGACGGCTAAATTCTTTATATATTTTTATAGTTAGTCACTCATTTAAATCGGTCGATAATTTTAATATTTACCACGACCAGACTTCTATGCATTGGAAAACTTTTAATTTAAGATTTAGAATTTTTTTTATTGGGAACTATAATTATCTTCACATTTCAATTGTGTCCATTTTAATTATTTTTTATTCAAAATTTGTTTATAGAAATTAATTTTTAATCAGATTGAATTTAATCATTGAATTTTATTTTGAGATGCGTGCTGATAAAAAATCAAGTTTGAGCAAATTTGCCTTATTTTCGAGTTTAAGTTCAATTTAATTCAAGTCGACTAAAATTTATTTAATCTTGTATCAACTTTTAAAATTAATTGATCTTAATTTTTAAGATTATTTTCATCAAAAAAAAATTTAAGCTTAAGTTTTGCACATAATATTATATATATATATATATGATATTTTGATTAAATTTATATGTATTATATACTTACTCTTATATAAATGTCTTAATATATATTTGAGAAACGTGTATAAGTACCATTATACAGATACTGAATTAATTACGAGTTAAATTAATTTTATTTCAAATGAGTTAATTTCATTATAAGAAAATTGAGTTGAATTTGAATCGAAGAAAATACGAGTATTTCAAACTGGACCAGCATGTAATATATAGGATTGCTGATTGGATCCTGTTGGGCCTCAGAGGCATGTGAACATGTCTGGATGGAGGACAGGGTCTCTTTCCTTATTTTGGTGATTGTGTTTATCTTTGAGTGAATAAAGCAAAGAAAATTACTTCCTGCGGCCAAAGAGAAAAATTCCTTCTCTTTTCGTAGTTGTACCATCTAAATTCTCCAGTTCAAGCTCAAAAAAAGCCATAGTCAACAAATCATTGAGCAATAACATTCAGCTAAATGTAGGTAGATGAATGGTAGCTAAATCGGTGGTTCATCGAATCGGTGAAACTCCATCCAGTGGTGCGGGTTCGAGCAACAATCTCTCACCCACTGTTTCGGAGAGTAGATATCAATACGATGTCAAGTTAAGTTAGCTTCGGGCTATGGTTTTCAACGAGTTGGATCGTATGGGTAGAACCCAACTCCACATGCATGATCTCTTAGCTAACTCCACTCTCTTTTTTTTTTCACTGCTAAAAAAAAATTCAGGTCTTTTTTTTTTAAGTAGAAAAACATCTCAAGAGCTTTCCCCTCCCAAAAAAAGCTCAACAACTACAAGAGCTTTCTGAGGTTCTACATGAAACCTACAGCAAAAGAGAAACAGATCCTACTCCTATACCTTTCTCTCCTCTGGTTCAACATCTGAGGAACCCACATTAGAACTGAAAATCATGCTTCTTCAGTTGAACTTCCATTGGATTTCTTGCAATGGAGGACAGCTTCATGAATGGAACTCTCGGTGTCCACATCAAACACCCGGTTAATTCGCCGCCTTTCGATGGCCGAGAACCCATTGTTCATCGTCCTCGCGGAGCTTCTCGGTGAATCACCACAGCTCCTAACTGACCTTGAGGAGATCAACTTGAAGCTCTTAACCTTCTTGAACAGGGGAATGATGAAGTACAAGTACTTCCTCAGTATCCTGCCAGGAGACTTTGCACCTGGCCTAATCAATGGCAGTTTATTGTTCTCATTATCTTCCCCACTTCTCAGAGGGAAGAACTGGGAAGAAAGAAGAGTTGGAGAAGGACTTGCAGAGATTGAAGAGAGCAGTCTCTTAGAGGAGTCCAGAGAAACAGAGCGCTTCAGCATTGAATCAGTGGAGCCAGAAGCTTCTTTGCTCTTCAGAGGATTCCCCAGGTGCAGAGGAAGAAGGTGACCGTTGGAGAATATCTGATCTGCATGGGCCATGACCGAGGATTCAAAACTCGGCAGGTTGAAGTCGAAATCGGTCGAACCAGTCCAGCGCATGGAGAACCAATCAGGATCCATCTCGATGAAGGAGCTGCTGTCTTCGAGGCAGTCGAAGGAGGAGGGCTTGATGCTGCTGTTGAGCCAGCCATGAGAAAAGCTTTCATTGGAAATCTGCTGTAAGGCATCCATGTGAGCTCCCTGCAAAGGTGAGAGGAATTGTGGTTCAAGATGACTAAAGAATGAGGGGAAGAGAAGGGGTGAGGAAGAAGATATAGAAAGAGTCTGCTGGGAAGAGGCCAAATAGGCAGCATCAAGGGAGTTATGACTATTTAAAAGTATTTAGACGATGAAAATTATCAAGGGAAATAGCCTGCTTAGAGTTGAAAGTAATCTCACTAAAGCCACCATCATGAAGTAAATTATCCCTTAATAACACATCCAAGAACAAGATGGCTCTTTAAATTGAAAGAAATTTTGCAAAACTTCAACTACATTGAGCGAAAAAAGTCGAGCATTGAGCATTAAAGAAATCACCAACAACAAATGGAGCGTTGAATAATTGAATTGAGAAAAAAGTACAGCACAAAAAAAAAATAAAAGAATGTCAAACTAAATTTACAACAGAAAGCCGGAGGGTGTTTGAATAAATTATTACTTAAGAGAAAATAAACTAACTCCAATAAAATGTGATATGCAGCAGAAAATATGAATGAATATCAGAAAGAATGATAAAATTGATTTAAAAAAGTAAATATATCATAAGAAATCATATAACTATTTGCTTGCTGCTTTTATGAAAAGTACTGGAAATAATACTTTAGAAGAGAAAACAACTTCAATGGCCAGAATTTGGGAGTTCTTTTTCTGAAAGCTGCATGCCTCCCATCATCCTCACATGATAATGACAACTGATTAAGGGGTCGTAATTCAAGATATTTGATGCTAATGATGATGATGATGATGCCAAGATAAGCAGTGCATTACTATATAATTTCATTACATACGAAATAAAGTGACTGCTTTCGATTTTTTTTTCCAAAGAGCAGATGGTGATCAATGGAAAAGATTCCTGAAAAGTCTTAAACCTGCATCCTCTCAAGAGCCAGACAAGTTTGAATTAAAAAATGACTGCAGT
The DNA here is from genome assembly GCA_019297695.1 of Apostasia ramifera. Lineage (NCBI taxonomy): Eukaryota > Viridiplantae > Streptophyta > Magnoliopsida > Asparagales > Orchidaceae > Apostasia > Apostasia ramifera. The sequence goes on along the minus strand of JAEMOT010002862.1, from coordinate 157,668 downwards.
TCAAGCACAACTCGGAAGGAAAATGACAATAGAAAAGATTAATGTCAGTATCATTGAGAAGACTTAGGCTAATGAACTGATCACCTACAAATTAATTATTTGTCTTTCTTTGTTTGCTTGCACGCCTGCAGGAAGCTGAGTGAGGTACATGATGTTGAACTGAAAGACTTAATTTTCTAATCTTGATGCAGTTATGGGGGCTAAATATTTAATTTGTCACTTATTGGGGAGTCAGGATTTTTATTTATTGAGGGAAGAATTTCTTAGAATCTGAGATAACTAATTACTCTATGCACAATATTATAAAAAGAGCTGAACCTTAACGTAATCTGCCCCTTGAGATGATAAGAACACAGCAGTTGTTAAGCTAAGCACGTTTCAACCACATCTTACAATACTGTCGAAAGATTCTTACATACTCGATCTAAATAACAAAATCATGGGTTAATGGTGTCATTAGTGAGATGAATTAGTCATTTAAATGGGGGGAAAAAAGTGTATGATGAGGGGAGGACAATAGCTATATATTCCTTTTACTCACCAAGTGGTTGAAAGCAGAGATCTGCGAAAAACCATGGTATTGTTGTGGTTTTCATTGAAGAACAAGCTACATCAAGAGCAGAGAAGAAGACACAATTCTAATTACCTACAAGAGGACAATAGCTAGTAGAGGTAGTTTTCATGCCTCTGCACTATCTGGACATATAACTTCAAGCCATTTAATATTCAGATCAAGTTGGAGGAAACTCCAGGGTGATCTGTGTCTTGTTTCAGCTACTTTTGCATCAAAAATCTATTCCCTCTTCATTTTTTTTATCTTGTACCTCATGATGCAAATGATATTTCTCTAAATATATTATACAACCATATCAATCATACAAATAACAACATCCGACGTATTAGTAAAGCTGAAGTCTGGAAAGCTTTAAAGAAGATGAAACATAAAAAAACAATAGGACCAGATAACATCCCAATAGATGTTTGGCAGTACTTAGGAGATGAAGGAGTTTCTTAGCTCACTAGATTGTTTAATATGATTTTGAAGACTAAAATGATGTCAAATGAGTGGAGAAAGAGTATATTAGTACCTATTTATAAAAATAAAAGTGATGTACAAAATTGTGCCAATTATAGAGGAATTAAATTAATGAATCATACTTTAAAACTTTGGGAGAGGGTGATCGAACAAAGGTTACGCCATAATACTAAGGTATCAGAGAATCAATTTGGTTTTATGCCAGGTAGATCTACTATAGAAGTCATTCATTTATTAAGAAGTTTAATGGAGAAATTTAAGGAGAGAAAGGAAAACCTACATTTGGTTTTTATTGATTTGAAAAAATCTTATGATAAAGTCTCAAGAGAAGTACTTTGGAGAGTTTTAGAAAAGAAAGAGATTTGCACTGCTTATATTCAAGTTATTAAAGACATGTATGAAGGAGTTGTTGCCTGTGTTCGGACACAAGGAGGTTGACTAAGGATTTTCCTATTACAGTTGAATTACACCAAGGCTCGGCTTTAAATCCGTATCTTTTTGCTTTGATTATGGAAGTCATGACTGGACATATCCAAGATGAAGTGCCTTGGTGTATGCTCTTCGCAGATGATATTGTCCATGTTAAGAAAACTAAAGAGGGAGCTAAAGCGAAACTAGAGCTAAAAGTTTTCATCTCAGTAGATCAAAAACTGAATATATGGAGTGCACATTTAGTCAAGAAAAAAATATTTATATTGGGGATGTGACAATTGGTGATCAAATTGTCAAGAAGAGTGAGCGCTTTAGATACCTTGGATCAATTATACAAAATGATGGCGAAATAGATAATGACGTTATTAGCAGGATGGGTAAAATGGAGAAATGCTTCTGGTGTGTTGTGCGATAGAAAAATCTCATCCAGAATCAAGGGTAAATTTTATAAAACTGTAGTAAGACTAGCGATGATATATGATGTAGAATGCTGGCCTGCAAAGAGGAAACATACAAATAAAATAAATATTGCAGAAATGAGGATGTCAAGGTGGATGTGTGGATATACACGAAAGGATAGAATGAGAAATGAGTATATCCGAAAGAAAGTTGGTGTTACACCAATTGAGGATAAACTTAGAGAAAGTCGGCTTAGATGGTTTGGACATCTAAATCGTAGGCCGATTGAAGCTCCAGTTAGAAAAATTGAGTTATTGGATTTTGCCCATGTACAAAGAGGAAGAGGAAGACTAAAGAAGACATGGCAAGAAACTATAAGGAGTGATCTTAGTTACTTGGACTTAGATAAGAATTTGATAACTGATAGGGCGCAATAGAAACAAAGGATTCATGTAGCCGACCCCACCTAGTGGGATTAAGGCTTGGTTGTTGTTGTTGTATTAATCATAATCATACAAATAATGGTAAAAAAATAGTGATATTATTAGCAGGATAGATAAATTGAAAGAAGACATCTGACATATTGTGTGATAGAAAAATTTCAGACTTAAAAGTAAATTTTATAATACAGTTGTAAGGCCAATGATATTATATGGAACTGAATGCTGACTTACAAAATAAAAACACAAATAAAATAAGTGCTGCATAAATGAGGATGCTAAGGTGGATGAGCGGGTATACATGAAAGGACAAAATGAGAAATGAGTATATTCGCGAGAAGATTGGTGTGACCTTAATTGAGAATAAACCTAGAGAAAGTCAACTTAGATGGTTTGGACATAAAGATTGTAGGTTGATAAAAGCTCCAATAAGGAAGTTAGATTATTGAATCTTACCCATATAAAAAGAGGAAGAGGAAGAGGAAGACCAATGAAGATATGACAAGAAACTATAAGTAATGATTTTATATTTGGAGCTAAAAGAGGATTTGTTATTTGATAGAGTGTAATGAAAACAAAAGATTCATACAGCTGACTAGTGGGATAAAAGCATAGTTTGTTGTTATATATTATACAGCCATAACAAAAGAAGAGTCATAAAATATTCAGTCATCTAGTTTAAAAAGGAAAACATGCCATCATCTAGAAAACAGCAAATTACTTATGGGTCCATTAGATATGAGGTGTATTTTGAACAAGTCAATACTCTTTTGGGATAATTATATGTTACCCTCAAAAAGAAAAATATATTGTTCAGCCATAACCACATTTGGTCTTTCTATTATCTTAATTTGACTCCGTATGCTCCACTTCTTGTTGTCTTCTTTTTCATTTCTCCTCCTTCTTAACTACAAAGGATCAGTTTGGCAATTATTGAATAAATAAATGAGTAGTCACATGAAAAGTCAACCATGCCTACTTAACAGCCCAAATCAACATTTTCCAAAAAACTTTACCAACCTGAAATAAATTAAATAAACTGACTCCTGTACAAAAAAAAGATTTGCAAGAAAGCACTTCAATGAAACGATTCAAAAAATACTACTAGTCTATTTGAAATAACCTGTACGTCGCATGGATGCAGAAGTAACTAGATTTATTTTGCAAAAAAACAAGTCTAACCAAATTTGAGGAAAGAAAATCAATCACAATGGAGGGTTATCTAACCACTATATTCCTAGAATAAAAGCAAAGATACCTCTTAACATTTTGGGGAAAGTAGATATTTTCTATACCAAGAATCAAATCAACTCATGACACGAGTTCTTAGTAGAAGATGGCTAAATAAAAGGAAATTGATGATTTATACTATAGAGATCTTACAGGAACAACAGTGCAAGGCATGATTTTAGTTGGTAACTTGAGCTTCTGATCTCAAGCTCTAAAACCCATATTAAAGTTGTCGCAAGAAACTTGATACCCCAAAAAGTTCTAATACCCACAATTAACAAATTTGCCACAAGAAATATGATGCCCAATCATTGGCTTACAGCTCCGAACTGACTAGAGCAAAATCATAGGAGTAAAGACTAAAACACAGTAATTTCTGATTGTACATATTAAATATTTGAAACATTAACACATCTAAAATGCATAAAAATTATATTCAACACATTTCTACGTTACCCAAAAGTATTATTGAGTTTGATCGAAATCGAAACGTCAAAATTTAAATTTTGTGAAAGAAAACTCGAGGCGAAGGTATATTTAAGATTAAGCTATCATTTTCAGAAATTTTTCATGTTTTCATTATATTTTAAAATATTTTCTATAAATCTTAGTTTAAATAGATATTTTTAATTATTTCTTGAAATATTCTTAAATTTGTAACTATATTTAGAATTAATTTGTATATACATATAATTTTGTGTATATTATCTAGATTAACGGGAAATATACAAAATAAAGCATATTATATGAATTAATTCGAGTAATTTTTGGGGTGAATAATCCAAATATATATTTGACTTTAAGTTTGATTGACGATGAGGAGGCAGGAGATTTGAGGTGAGCATGGATTGTTTTGGACTTATTTGAGGTGGGTAGTTCTTACTTAATTAAGTGACATTCCTATATATATACGCCCTCCTAGTGTATATATATATTTTATCGTAGATGTATGGCATCTCAAAGGTGACCATAGAAATATAATTGCTCTGAATACCCTTTGATATCTGATTATTTAATCTGCCTTTACTATTGCAACTTCACACTTTATTAGCTTCATCATGTGCTCACTTATTATCTTTGTATATTATGATGTATATATAATTCATTATATTTGAAGCACATGACCTGTTATGCATGCTTGAGATATGATAGATCGATATGCGCAACTAAGTACTTTTGTTTAATGCAGCTCATGAGCGGGATTGACGAGTCTCCTTAGGAACCGATAGGTTTACTTTGTTAGGCTTCAACATAATACCTCAGTGGATTGTTGTAGCATCAATCAGTATAAATATGAATATTTGTGTGAATATTATGAAGTAATTATCTATCTTTTAATATGCTCTGTATATTTATCAGCTTCCACTCAATACCTTGATGCAATTATAGTAAAATTATTCGGTATCTTCTGTTGTGATCTATTGAGAACTTTATATTATTACATCTTAAAATGCTATTTTTCACTTCGTTATCTTAATCACTACTATTTACATCACAATTTTTTATCTTTTGATGTGTATATAATTTTTTTGCTATCATATACTAGCCATTTAAATTTTGATCATATAGTATATGTTTATTTAACCTCTAAGTTTACTTACTCATTTAAGTTTGGACTATCCACTAAGTAATTTATACTCACTCTATTATTATTATTTTGTTTACAGATTAACATTGAGCAGAAAGAGATAACCTCAGAAGACTTTTAATTATTTTTTATGTATATTTTGAACCATGTACTTTTGCGAACTACTGGACTTGTAATGATAATGTAAATAGTGGTTCAGTGTGAATGTATGTAGAGTTGATATGTTTATAGGAACAAATATATTTTGTTGTGGCAGATTATACAGTTATTGAAATTTTGTGTTTTTGTTATTTGTTCCCATCACCCCCATTTAGTTGAGATGCTGCTGAAATTTTCCGTAAATTCGATAAGCTAGAGCGGAGTGTGATAGTGGTAACAATTCAGCCATTCATTTTAAGTTTTGCTAATGCTCTCGCCAACGTCGTAGCTGATTAGCAATAAGGACTATTAATCCCCCAAGGTGGCAGCCCCAACAAATCCCCTCCAAATTATGGGAGTTCTTTTTATTTTCTTATTTTTTTAGTAAATTAACCAAGATAAGAGGAATATAAATCATGTAATCTTTATAAATAGATTCTTACAAAAGTTAATCAATGAATGTCGGACCTAATATTTATAATTATTCAAGTGTCGAAATATTAATATCGTGTTTTAGGTGTTTAATATGTTAAATCTAGTTTTCTGTATATTAAATATGGTTTTCTGAAACTATACATAAACATATGTTTCAGGTGTTTAATGTATTAAATCTAATTTTCCATACACCATGTATGTAAATCCTTATATATAGAAAACGTTTTGGCATGAAGTTCAAGTTTAACCTATAAATCCATTTATTGTCACAACGGTATGATTGAAGTCAACATATATCTCCACTGAAGGACTACTAACACAATAAAATCCTTAACAAATGCAGGAAAACCATTACCATGACAGCAACACAAAGAAGCATGGAGACTTTAATGCTATGCAATTTTCATAACTAGAAACTACATACAATCTGACTATCAAAAAAAAAAAAGGGAAACTACATATAATCGAAATTTAAAAAAGTCAATTAACAATGTGATGAGTACATTTGAATCCATGGCGTAGGAGACCTCTTATATGCAAATCCCAAAATTTCAAAACAGCATCATGAATTTCTCACAAGCCTTTTTTCTTACATGTAAATTCCAAAACTTCTTGTAGTTCCTCACCTGGGTCCTCATTCACAAATATTATCCAAATTAGCAATTTAAATCTAGTCATTTTGAGTTATCACATATAGGAAAACAATGCTTTGAGCCTAATGTACTCCGTGGACTTCAAACATTTTGAAAAATTAACCTCTAAATAGAATTTTATAAACATAAAAGCCCTTCAAAAATAATAATAATATCCTAAAATGAAAGAAGAAATTGTGAAAAAATTTTAAAAAATAAGGTTTCAATTTACAGATGAATACACAAATCTTTTCAAGTCCCATAATGGCAAAAATGATAATGTCAAAAAACAAATGCTTTAGTGGGGTGGTCTGGATGAAATACCGATCTAGAGGAACTGAGGAACAATACTAAATAATTTGAATTTCTCGAACTTGCATGCAAAATGGGCAGTACCGCAAGGACATGATTAATAACTAGGTCATTGAAAGTGAAATTGGTCTAAATACAAGTTGTTGAAAAAAAAAAGGGCAAATACACCTAGGTCCCTGAGTTTAACGATTAATAACGCACAGGTCCACGTTTTTAAAATTATAACATCAGGGTCCCTGAGTTTTAATAAATTATCAAATGAGCTTTTTTTATTATTAAAAATTTTAAAAATTACCATTNCAGCACATGCCGCGCGGCCACCGGACCTGCAGGCGGCCGCGTAGCCTCGCGTGTGTGCTGGATCAGGAGGAAAGAGAGAGGGAGAGGGGTAAAATAATAATTTAAAAAAAAAATTAATAATAATAAAATAAAAAAGGACCCATTTGATAATTTATTAAAACTCAGAGATCTCAATGTTATAATTTTAAAAACATAGACCTGTGCATTATTAAGCATTAAACTCAGGAACTTGGGTGTAATTTGCCCAAAAAAAAATATTTAGAAATGTTGAGGTTATCCCTCACCATGACAACAAAGGAAAAGGGTTTGACATCAAGCAGGAGAAGTTGAAAAGTTGCTTTAGAATCAAGTTGAAAAAAGGAGTTTTTGAGGTGGTGATCCGTCGAATGCGAATAAACAAAATGAAAGGGCTTGTCAAAAATGAAAGTTTTTCAATAAGTACAAGAAGTCGAAGAAAATCATTTTCCGATGAAGGCTGTTGCAGCCACAATATCATGGGAAGTGTTAATCCTCAAGCCTTGTGTAGGTACGAGGGACTTGGTCATCATCATAACAAGTCAACACTCCCGTACCACTCCAAAGCATGAAGTTGGCATGCCCATACCAATCCAAAATACAAAGAGACAACTAGCTCTCTGCAAATAGCACGACAGGCTGAAAAACATAGTGAGATGCTACTGGTGTGAAGGGTCAAGGAAATTCAGGAAATTCATTGCTGTTGATGAGGTCCAATGATGAAGTTCAAATCAGATAGGCTAAATGTTGTTGCCTGAAGCTTTCTTACAAGGAAGAACTCGTGTAAGTTTTGGTGTTAGAAGTAAAAAGCTCTGTAATCCACTATCTAGGTTTTTCTCCCATAGCTTGGGTTCCCCACATTAAATCTATGTATTTCTCTATTTTGTGTTTTTCTTTTATTGTGTTTTCTTAAATTGCCAAGGTGGTGTTTATGCTGCTAAGTCTCTCCTCAAAGACTGAAGATGTGAAGTCAAAAAGACTTTCTTAGAAGGAACTGTCAAAGACTTGAAGTTTACAGGAAGTTAAGCTCCATCAGCGACGACATGATCCCATCTAAACAGTAAAATCTGTGTCAAATCCTGTAAAATTCTCATCTCTTACCCATATTTTCTGGCTTGTAGCTTCTGATTCACATCCACGAGTGAGCTAAACTGACTAGAGGCTAAAACAAAGAAAAAGAGGTTATAGGATTCGTGAAGCCTGAAATAACTGCACTATTTAACATAATAGTACATGCAAAATTAATCAAAACATTCTTTCATGATTCTTATAACAAGCATTAACATCATTACTTCATAAGATCTAAGAATACAAATCCATTCCACAGGCTATGCAAGACCATTGATGCCAATAAGTTACGAGATCTTGCAAAAACAGCCCCCATTACTACCCCTAGAAACACCAATGGCAACATTCTCTGAGCGTTAAAATGTGCTAGTGCAAAAGCAAGAGCACTCACAACAACAGCACACCACAGCGGCATATATTTGGTCAATGACGGGAGAAGAAAGCCACGAAACACAATCTCCTCCCATATAGGAGCACAAACTGAGACTACCACAGCATACAAAGCCATAGCCACAGGATCACGAGCAATAATTGACTGCTCCACACCGGAAATCCCGACAGGTGGTGCAGGAAGAACAGGAATAATATTGATATTAAGTTGAGAGAGAAAGTTCACTAGTGGAAAGAGAAGACAAGCTAAACCAACATCAAAGTGCCAGGCACCTCCCAAGCTGAATCGGAACCAACCAGCTGGAAGTGGACGAAACTTGGCAAGGCAGCGATGGAGAATGGCAATGCCAGCAAGCCCTTCTGCTAAATCAGTGAGAAGACTGTATAGAGCTTGCCCTCGGTGTGTTAGGGATTCCTTACTGAAACCAGCAGCATGAGCCAAGAATGGGATTATCCAAGATCCAACAAACCAGAAAGAAGAAATCCAAAGAAGCATCACCTGCACCACACAAAAATTTTCCCACCTTCAGTTATCAACAAGCTGCTGTAAGGTTTCAATCCAGATAATCAACATGAATAGGTACAAATGTTCAGCAAAGCTCCATATTTGTTTTTCTAGTGAATGATAGGAATAAGAGCACCATAGGAACAACTTCCAAGAAAATATTACAAAACAGAGTGAAGTTCAAGTGTCTCAGCTAAACTTTTAGATGGCTAATACTGAAGTTTTCACTGCACCTATTATCTTCAAAAGAGTGTTCCAGATAGAGTACAGAACTGCTTGTCACCAAGAATAAGGCAATGTGAATGGTGAGGATGTAACAACTTTAATGTACTTCATTTAATTCAGCAACAGATCAAAAGATCCACACTTACTACACACAATGCACAATGACCATCGCAGCATAAGTTTTCAAAATAATGCTACAGTAAAAGAGAATGAGACTAGAGCAAGTTTTGGTCACATATAGTTTGACCCATCAAAAGATCTAGTGCTAACAAGGTGAATCTAGAACCAACCTCTCAACAGAGTAGGATAAGGTTAAAATACCAGCTCTTCCATGCCAAAGAAAGAAGAGATATTCTTGTACTAAACCTTTCATAAAAGGTCTCCGCAACAAATAATAACTACCCATTGTTGCTGAGATAATGTGGTTCGCAAATATCAATACAAGATAAGTAATCAAAAAAGAGAGACTATGTTACCTCATCCAAATTTCATAATTATCTTAAGGGCCTAAACCAATCCTTAGTTAATAGGGAAAACTTAAGCTTGCATTATGCTATTCAACCTTTGTAAATGATCTAGATGATATGTCCAAATTTATGAAGCACTTATACTACATGAAGCCTAACATATCTGTATCAGATATCGATACTCCACGATACTCCACCAATACATATCTAATACACGACATTTTCATTTTTCTTTTTTAATTTCAACACATCAAATACTTCTATATGCTTTTAATTAAGAAAAAAATATGTTGGATCAACAACCGATTCGTCCCACAATAAAAATTAAAAAAATGATTTATACATAAAAGACAACCCACGCAAAAACTCAACATTTAATGATAAGAAAGCGGCATATTGGGTTCACGTGATTGGAAGAGTAGGGAACTTTATGCACGGTAAAGTTTGGCATTAAAAAAAAAAGAACTAGCATCCATACGTTGTTGCTTCCTCCTGTTCGACCAACCCTTTCTAGCAATTTTGCAAACATTAAGTCTGCTCTGCTTCTTCTATCTCAACTGCACTTTCCCATGTATGCCATACACGACACTGCTTCCGACAAGCGTCAATTACGTTGCTTAAATTCTCTACCTCAATTGAGCTCATATTATGAAAATAAGAGGACTATTTTAATTGGATCAAGATATACGAGTTCAGGTTATAGTAATTATATTGTTATTAATTCTATCTTATTAGTATCTACCTAATTGATTTGGGTCATATTTAAGTTGAAACTAAATCTCTCATCTCAATTAGATATTTTATGACTGATTGAAAAGCAATTTAACAAACTTTATAATATTATATTAAATTTAAAATTTTTTGAAACACAATTGCAGGATATTTTCATTTTTCAAGTTAAATTTTTAATAATTTGAGAATATAAAAGTATAGTTAAAATAAAAAAAATTCAAAGGATGTCTTTGAAACTCATATCGACAGCATATATAAATTTTGATCTATCGTATAATTACACCTTAAATGTAATAATATGGTAAACTATATATATATATATATATAGTATCGTGATGAAACTATATCTTACTTTTTTAAATATGTTGTATCTTAGTATTAGTATCATATCATACCCATATTGTCGTATGTACCCATGCTTCATAAATTTAAATTAACAATTAATTCGTAACCTTTTGACCATTGAATAATAAGATAAAATAGATTAAGAAACTACTAACCTGTACAATAGTTTCAGCTGTCCATGGTACTGTCCATGGCTCACCACGAAATAGGAAAACTTTTTTAAGGACCTAGATAAAGACAAAAGTTTTTATTAAGCTTTTGTTCTTACAGTTGCTGTGCATTAGGATGGGGAGGGAGGGGGCGGAGCACGATTTTATAGACAATAATGACTTGCAAGTGAGTCCATATAAAACAAAGGGAGGAAAAAGGAGGATACAGTAGCATCCCTAGAACACCTTAATAGAAATATGAGAGAAGCTTAAAACAAACGCTACACACGGAAATTTTTTCCAGATCTATATGAATAAATTGATCACATAATTAGCAAATTATGAAATTTACCAAAAGAAAATCTGTTTGCAGTACACGAGAGATTCTGCATAAATAGTTTGATAAGGTTGTAATAACCAGTTATACATAAAATGAGGTCATGGGCTTTATGATTTTACAAGTCATGCCAAAGATGATAATTCTACAGAAATCTACATCACTAAGATCCTGATCCTATTGGCATAAGTACACACACTGTGCAGATTCACATAATATTGGAATGATCAGAACACGACTTCTTTGTTAATAATTAACTAACACAATAGTTTGCGTGCATAGCAAGTTTACATGCATTTATAACTCCATATTTAACTTTACAAAACAATACATGCAGCAAAGTATAAAAAGGAACTTTGCATATCATCTTTGTATGTTTGTATATGTGCATCTATATTAAGGGTATACCAGATTGCATATCGTCACACAAAGAACTCAAACAATTAGAAATAGGGATACAAATTACCGCACTCCGATGGAAATACTTAAAGCCACACTTTTGATGATTGAAGCCTTTCCTTTTCTGCTATTACTAAATATCTAAGCACATCTAATTACCATGTTCCACATCTAAAGACTAAAGTAGTAATTGCATGAAATGTTCATTTATACATCTTCCAAAGAAAAGAGAAATTGAAAGGTTAGTTGGAAGCATTACCTCATCCAAGATGACTACTGCTAACTGCAATATTGTTTTCAAAAAAAGAATGCCCTATATGACAATACCCTAGATGACTGCACTATCACTCTCTTCATACTATCAAATATTTTCTTTACTGGATTTTTGAAAACAAATAGCTAAAAACTAATTGAGACACTTCTGCTAATTTTATAAAGAAAATGATTGATTCTAAATTTCAAACAGCTGGATACCAATTATACATTGCTAATAGCTACTTAGAAAAGTCTGCGTGCTATATTTCACCTATGCAATGAAATTAGTTTGGAAAGAAAATTGTTGTAAGTGAGATGCTTTCATTCAACTAATCAAATGTCTAATAACTCATAGCAGGGGTTTTCCTTCTGTATTTGGTAAACGTAATAGACTTTTCTTGAGGATGCTAAAATAAAATCTCCACGACATTTGCAAAGGCAATGCACAGGAGTTCAATTACATGAACATTAGACACCAATGAAAATACGAATAGGTACACTTTCAGGAAAATAAGATTAGGTAAGTCAATACTCCAACAAGAACCATAAGTATATTTAAGACTTAAGTATACATAATACACATGACACAATATTGAAATGTCCTCAAATTAATACGTTTGATATTGTCTAATATGTACAATCAGGAAAAAAAAAAAAAAAAAAAAGAAAGAAAGAAATAGTATAATACTTCTGGTTAAAATAACGCTTGATGTAGCGCCATGTGAAAAGATATCTAATCTAAAAGTAAGAAGCAATGAAAAATGAAACGTGATATTGTTTGCCCAACAATAGACTATTTGCGTCTCTCTAGGGTATCCTGGGAGTGCTAACCTAGAGACCTTCTATCTTGTAGAGTTTTTTTCGTTCACGAGTTTGCTTTGTATTTGAATATTGGTTATGGAAGACATTATGGGGAAATGGAGAGCTTTCAGGATTCAGATAAAGAGTACGAATCTATAGGATTAGGTGAAGCTTTGGTGGAGAAAGGGAAGAAACTAGCTTCTCATGGGATGATAGGAAAGATTTTGACCACGATAACATTCAATCGAAAAGCATTCTTCAATACGATCAAGCTGCTTTTGTAACAATGGGGGCTTACAGATTCATTTTGAAAGTGAGTTTTTTTAAAGTGTTTAAGAGGATTCATGAAGTAACAATGGATGTCTTCTTTTTCATTTTCGAAGTCAAGAGGCGGCGGACGGAATTTTGGAAAGGCAACCATGGATGTTTAGTAGATCCCTCATTATTCTCATGTTGACAGTTTCAACATGCAAAATCCTAATGACTTCTCCTTCACTCAGTTTTGGATTGGAATTTATAATCTCCCATCGAAAAATATGATTGAGTATATTGATATGGTCATTGGAGACACTACTGGGGAGACAGTTCGAATTAAAGCCAACAATAAATGCTAATGCGGAGGCCTTGATGCAGGACAAATGAATGATAATGCAAATTTAGAGATCAGCAAATTATATATAGTAGAATATCCACAAATTAATGCTAAAATATCAAAAATTAATTTCGTGATGACTGAGAAATTAACTAATCCCGCAAACCAATATCTTTTAAAATTTTACATAAATTAAATTAGAGGTAATTGAAAATTTACCAACTCAGATTAGGGCACAATTCGATTTTCAACAAATCAGAAACGGAATAAGAGGATTATTGGATCTCACAATATTTAACCAATAATAATTAAATTATACTCACTAATAATAGGTCGCACAGGTGGAACAAATTTGAGCAAATCTCAAGCGACCATAACAACAAACAACAACAACAACCAAGCCTTAATCCCACTAGGTGGGGAAATCTCAAGCGACCATAAAGATCCAAAATTATTCAATTTAATTAAGTTAGAAATTTCTGAAATTCGTACATAAGTCAAGAAATTCAAGGACCACATTATAATTTTTTCAGAAAATTAGGGCTCTGGGTGTGGGATGGTGCGCCGGGTGTTGAGGCGTGTGTAGTTCGGGAAGGCGGTACAGCGCGTGGTGATCGGGTGCAGTGCGCATCGAGCAGGCACAACGCGAGGCAAGCGGGAGCAACACGAGGGGGGTCAGGCGCAGTGGGCAGCGGCAGGCGCGGCACGTAGCTGTCGGGAGCAGTGCAGGCGGACGCAACTCAGGCAGGCAGGTGCAGCTCGCACGCGGTCGGGCATTGTGCAGATTGTGCGGTACAGGAGCAGTCGCTCAGGCACGTCCAACGGGTTGAGCGGTGCAGGTTCATTGAATCGAGTAGATGCGGGCGCGTCGGGCTGTGCGGGCGTGATCACATCATTTGGAGCCGGTAGGCGCGCATCAAGCGTGGCCAGCGCGAGTGTGTTGTCGGCGTTGTGGGCAGACGACAACGCGATCACGTCAGACAGAAGTCGGTGAGCTAGACGCAGAAGCGTAGGCCAGCGAGCTGTTCACAGGAACACAAGCTGGCAAGTGTAGTAAACAGATGGACAAAATGGGGCAATGAATATTGATGGGGGTGTATGATGAATGAAATGAAACCCAAAAAGGATGAGCTAGAGCGAATAGAGTTTAGAGATTCTCACCCAAGACCCAAGCCCTTCCCTATCTAGGATATCAATTCATTCCAGAATCAGATAACCCCAAGGGAGAAGACAATAATTCTTTTATTTAGCATTAGGAAAATAAGAATAACAGGGAGGCGTTTATATACACTTTCATACAAACTGTCTCAATAAAAAAAAATACATAATATAATAATTTTCTCACACAAATAAAAAATACCAAACAACATCCCAAAAATAAAAATCACAGAAATAAAAAATAACTAATACAAAATAAATGTGAAAAAAAATCAGCCCAAAATGGAATCTCCAATCAATCAGACTGAATGTAGAGATTTTCAATCCACCAAATCAGCAATCCGTAGCATCCATTTTCCAAATCTGTCCTGACAGTTAGTCGATCCAGATTGAAGCAGTATAGCTAGATCTTGGCCGTCGACGGTAAACTCTACCAAGAATGAATCGACGATCGATCGTGGTGCCCCCACCAGGCTTGCTCATAAGAGTTAGATTGTTCATGGTGTTCGAAAGCCACTCACAAGAGGGGTGAAGGTGGTTCTTAGTTTAATAGGGAAGATAGTTTGGATGAATTTTCATTATAAATGTCTCCCAAACTTCTGCTTGAAGTGCAACGCCGTCAATAAAACTTGATAGTGCTGACATCTTTGGCCCATAGATGTCAGCACTATCAAGAAGATTCCCATTGGTTATTATTATAAGAAATATTGAGTGATCTTGTATTTTGACAAGAATGGAGAATATTCATAAATAAGTTATAAAACGGCTATAGTGTCTGGAGTTATGATGGGTTGTCAAGGAAAAGCAATTAAGATTTATGTTGGAGGAAGCTTTGGAGCTCGAAAGTCCCAAGGAAACTGAAAATCCATATGTGGAGGGCTATCCATGAAGTGTTATCGAGCAACATATAGTTGGCTAAATGGGGTATACAAACGACAACTAAGTGCTTAAGATGCAGTGAGGAGGAAGAGTGCATCGCATACCCACTGCTCCTATTTCACTGCACAAGAGGAATTGAGACTTTCATCTTCATGACAGTGTTTAAAAGATTTTTAAGGGTGGTTCTTTGGTCAACCTGTATTACTTTGTGGTAGGAAAAAAGTACAGTAGAGATGTAGAGATCTTTTATTCTATTACACGGAATATATGTTAGCCACACAACAACTATTTCTTTGAGTGTATATCCTTCTTGGCAAGATAGATATTGGAGAGAGCATAAAGAATTTTGGGAGACACCATTTTTATATAAGCTGACTTGGAAGTAAAAGGTCAAATAGCTCGACTTCCCTTAAGATGGAGGCCTCCTCTAGAAGGATGTATGAAGGCCAATGTCCATGCATCAGTCAGGAATTCTAATGAGAATTTTGCGGTTGGAGTGGTTATTTAAAATCAACAAGGGAGGGTCAGAGTGGCAGCTTCTAGGAGGTTCCAAGGTATTTTCTTTCCCCATCTAGCTGAGTGTATAGTAGTGGCGGTGGGTATGAAGCTACTTAAGGAATGTGGTATGAAAAACTAGATCACTGAGTCTGACATAGTGAATGTTGCCCACTCTACTTTACACCCAACTCCTATGGCGCCAAAGGCACTTATCTTAGAAGATGTCAAAGAAGGAATCAAGCATGCAGATAGTGGCGCTATCAGTTGCTTCCCTCACATCGATAACAATTTCGCCTATCATCTTGTGAACTATGCTTTCAGTTTAGAAGATGATGTAATTTGGATCTCAATTCTCATCCATAAGGCATTCTGATTATTAATAAAATCTTTCCTTCCAAAAAATAAAATTAAGATGCAACAAATAGCTCATAAAATCAATTGACAGACTGATACTATTGTAAATCTATAAAGGACATGAATACTGCAAAATAAGACTAAGTAAACTGCCTAAAGAAAGGAACTATTTAAAAAAAAAAACATATCACTGTTCAAAATTATATATACAAAAGAAAAATATGGCAATTTCAAGCTCTAACAAGAAAACCACTAACAAAATGGTTCACCTTTTGAATACTCAAATTCCAGCATTCGTTTGAAGTTCCAGAAATATCCAACTCTGGCTCATCCGAAAATCCATCCAACTTGACCTCAGGCTTTTGAAATTCCGCGTCAGGCCTGATTTCAGTAAACTCAAAATCATTTTGCCGCAATGAAGACTTCTCTTCATCGTTCTTGAAACACGAGACCAGACCAGACCTCCATCTCTACAAAACAAACAGAAGGAATTAATTAACTTTAAACAGAAACTGAATGATTAACTTCTAACCGCAAGCATTGACCTCAATCAACTAAATTAAATTGACGAGATTCGCGAACCAATTGTAACAAAAAAAGGTGTAGACAAAATTAACCACCTCTGAAAAGCGCCGAGGCTCCCCTGTGAAGCCGCAGGCTGCCCTCGAAACCCTAAAAAGAGGAGGTGGCAGCAGCGGAGTCAGCGGCGGCCGGGTAGGGCAGCGGCCGACGCCAAACATGGCGAGCAGAGCTCAGCAGCGAGGGCACCCGTAGAGCTCACCGGAGGAGGAAACCCTAATCCCCCATGGTCTATCGCCGCCACCACCGTTGAAATCAGCATAGCCCGCGGCCCAGATAGGGAGAGAGAGAAGGAAGCTATGCAAATTTTTAGTGGAACGAGTTATGCTACAGTGAAATGGAGCCATGGAGATGGGAAAAAATATTATTAGGTTCGCTTGCCGCCGAACCGCTCGACCGCCGCCAGAACGGTTCGGCACCCGAACCGTTGGCCGCCATGCGCGGCCCACAGCCTGCCCACACGTGGCGGCTAACGGTTGGGCGCAACTATTTAGCATCTGAACTGAAAAAACTTTTTTTTGATAAACTGAACTGAAAAATTGCTCGAAGTCACTGGTACCGAGAGATCAGCTACAAGTTCTGTAGCAGCAAACAGCATATATGAGCGTTTAATTATTCGGCACTGGGAAAGGCCAGTTTGGTTCAGTATCTATTGATCTTGATCGGTTGGAATCGTTGTATGTTTGATTTTTAGACAAAAAAAAAAAATAATTTAATAACAAAATTGTTTTAATAATAAAAAATTTATAAAAAGTAAAATAAAATTAATTCTTTTGATAAAAAAGGGAAATAAAATAAATTTTAATATTAAAATTTATGTTAAGTATAAAATAAAATTAATTTTTAAAATTAAAATTTATGTTGAATTTTAAAAAAGGTGTGAAACAAATGAGACCATTTTGTACCTGATATTATTAGCCAATTTAATTTTATTATATTTTTTTATGAAAAATTGTATTACATATGAAATATTACTCTTGAAATATAATTCATTTTTGTGCTACTCGCATCACTTATCATCTGATCAAAAAATTACTAAGAGCTACAATTTGCTCTAATATTTTCTTTTCATAAAATATCACTTAATAATCACTTTTTACTCTTTTTAATTATGGGTCAGTTACACGCATGAATGTAAGAGCTACATTAAGTCTTCAATGGCTTAGATGCACTTGCTCATATTAAAATAAAAAGTTACTCCTTAAAAACTCATCTAATTATTCTCAAAATTGAATGATATTAATTATAATAAAGAGAAGTTACATTAAATTAATTTTATATTATCAATTTTTAAATATAATAAAATTAAATTAAATAAATAATAATATAAAAATAGCACAACCATTTAGGTACATTTCGTGATCTTCCAAATATTTTCTTCATTATCTATAAAATTACATAATATATTAATGTGCAACTCATCTTACAATTCATCCAAAAAAAAAACTCATCTTACAAATTATTTTAGCGATATTTATTATGTGATAAAAAAAAATTAATATTTTATTATTAAATTTACATAATAATTATTAATATTTTAATTATAAAAATAATAGTTATTATACTTATAATTATTTGGGCTATTATATAATATTATTTTAATTATTTAAAGTAAACTTTTGATAAAAGCTATCTCAAACTAATTTTCTCATTTTTTTGTCATAGCTTCTTTTAGTTTTAGCTTGTCAAAAAATAAAAGTTTTTTTAAGAATAATTCCATCTAAAATCTTAAGGTAAACTTTCAATTTAATACTAGTCAAAAAAATATAAATATAACATCTATATTTTTTTCACCTAAAAGTTTTTTTTTATATAAATCCTTTTTGATAGATTTTATTAAGTTTATTATTAAACAGTTATTTCAAAAAACTAAAATACATTATAGGAATAGAAATTTATTATTGTAGATTATAGTATAAAAATAAAATAAAACTTGATGCTATAATAATAATTGAAAATTCTAAAATATATTTTTAATATTTATCTATGTATTTTTAAATTCTTAAAATTGACATGAAAAAATGTTTTGATGAGAGTAACTAGATGGTATATTTTTATTTTTTTGGACCTACATAAAATTATAAGTCTACTTCAAGGCCTCGTTTGATTCGAGATAATTTTTTTACCCAACACAAATTTTAACTATAAATATTAACTTTATTTTACATCCAATACAAATATGAATATTAGAATTTAAAATATTTCACATTTCACATATTTTTTAATATTAAAATAAATTTTTCTTTTATTAAAATTAAAAAATAAAATATTTTTTTCTCATATTCAAACGAGGCCCAAGAGTTTAAATAAAATTACTTTTTTTTTATTACTACTTTACAAATGTGACTTTTAGCTTTCAACTGTATAAAAATATATTGTTTTCACTGAAATATCATACTAAACTCAACATGCTGTATTTTGCATGGGACTAAATTAATCCAAAACTCCTTTTAAAAATATTTAACTAAATTTTATACTTATTTTATATTAGATACAAATTTTAATAATAAAAAATAATTTTATTCTACATTTAACAAATATTTTAATTTTAATAATAAATTTTATTTTATATCTTACAAATATTTTAATAAAAAATTAAATTTTATGTCACATATAATAAATCTAAATATTAAAAGAATATTATTTTATATCATAGTATTAAAATAATTTTATTTTTCACTTTATTTATAAAATAATTAAAAAAATTTTCTCTTACACTAGATTTTTTTTAATATATAAATAATTAATTTTTTATGATACGTATATAATAGGCCTGATTTGGCTCCCTTCCCAAACTGAGCCCCATCTATATTTTAATAATATTTTAAATTTATTATAAATTTTAATAATTTTATTTCACATTAAATATAAATTTTAATATTAAAATTTAATTTTATTTTATATTTATTACAAATTTAAACCTTAAAATAAACTTTATTTCACACTTTATATATTTCTCCATATTAAAATAAATTTTTTTTATTAATTTTATAAAAAATAAAATATTTTCTCTCTCTTTATTTAAAACTAACACCCAATTAAACTTGGCCATAAATATCATTTTATAATATTAATGAATTTGAGATGTTTGTATTGAATATTTCTTTAAATGTAATCAAAAGTTTTGCTAAATTATACAGCTATTTAGCTGAAATAAGATTAAAACCAAATAAATCTGTTCAAAAACAGCGCTTAATTAACATCCCTTCAATCTTCATGAGCCTCTGCCTTCCCAAAAAAACTCATCTTTCTAGCTAGTCCTGAGCTTCCATCCACGATCCCAATTCTAGAAATCCAACCTAATTTTCTACTGCAAAACTCTTCCTTTCGAATGGCTCTCCTTCTAACTCTGCCGGAAGTATCTTCAATTCTCGGCGGCACCGTCAACGCCCGCCCGAAGAACCTCTCTGTCCCCGGCCTCGGTCGCTGGACTCCGACTGCTATCAACCGAACTGAGATATGCGCCTGTGGCAGGGTAGCGGATAGAGAGGGGCGTATCGTTAGGGTTTCGGACCCGATCAGGGACGGTAGGTTATCCTTCGTCTTCTGTTCTCCGGTGTTGCGCGTATCGTCAGCTTCACCGCAGCCTCCTTCCCTGAGACAGCAGAGAGATGGCGACGGTGATAAACAGGACTACTACGTGAACCTTGGACACGCGATTCGAACGCTAAGGGAGGATTACCCGGTTATCTTTTACAAGGAACCCAGCTTTGACATCTACAGGTCCGTTCTCCATTGCCATAGCTTGTATTTCTGTCTGAATGGTTCTATTCCTTTGCTGTCTTTAAAATTAAGTTTCCCGTTTTTTTTTGGTTTGATCCATTTTGTTTGCTAATTGAAGTGGTTCACAATGGGCCTTTTGAGTATCAGGGTTGGGTCTGTATGGATTGGAGGGGTTTGGGTTAATCTTATAGATGAATGTTGGTGAAAATCATTGGAAAAGAATCAATAGAATTCTTTTTACTGTGATGCTCTTAATTGACTGAAAAGTTCAATTCTCATCCAGCGGAAAATTTCATTGGCAAATGACGTCTTAACCTAGAGCCTTGTTTGTTTAGGGATTGTAGCCAGTGTATGATTGAGCTGGGTTTTGAGGCTGAGTGAAAAAGATGGTTGGTTTTCAGTGGAATTATGACTGTCCTAGTCTCAAAATTGTTAAAAGTTTAATGAGATTAAATCTGAACTAGAATCTTTTGTTTAGATAGTTTTTCATATCGGGTCATGGGTTGAATTAAACTAGGATACTCTAATTACCGTGTTTTCTAACCCCTACGACCACCTACCACAATAAGAATACCTCGATATATGCAAAGCTTCATGGTCAGAGGTCCGATGAGTCCCCTTAGCAAACAACACGACCAAGCACCTCGACCTCAGCATCCAACTCTGGTAGAGGACATGACATCTCAAATCATGCAAGACCTCAAAACTAACGCCAGCTTCGACTAAGGGAGATCAAAACGAACCATCAAAAGGGACAAAAACTGTATATCCCTTGTAATAGGTAGCATTTTTTTGGTTGTATTCTCTCTTGAATGTGTTCGTGTTAGAATGCTAATAGGTAGAGTCTCGTTGTTAGTGTTAGAATACTAACAAAGCTGCCTAGAATGAACTAGCAGTGCTTCATCAAAAGGGACAAAAGCTATATATCCCTTGAAATAAGTAGAGTCTCTTGGTTGTATTCTCTCTTGAATGTGTAATTATTCTGAATGTATTCTCCAAGTAGAAAGGGAAGGTTTTGTAACTTAACATTGAATGTTGGTTGTTATTTTGAAAGTGAATGTTGGCTTTGGGTTGAGAGAGAGTGGGGGAGGAACCCAAAACCTTCCATCCCTAGTTGGCCCTCATGGTTCCTTGGCCAGAACCTAAACCATAGACCTCAAGATCATGATGTAGATGAAGATTTTAGTAGAAACTAAATCAAAGGTTTCATATTAGATTTTGAGTAGGTGGTCACTTTCGAGCTTAACAAACATTGTTAATTCAAAACTCTTCATTTCTAGAAGGTTCCTCTCTGCCACACCTTTGGTTTTGGGAAGAAGGAACTGTGATGGAGCATACTCAAGGTGACTCCTATCCTTAATGGTTTAATCATCTGGTAAAAACATTGTACTTGCTTCAAATTTTTTAGTTTGGGTGGTAAGTTAGGCTTTAGACTTCTTTCTGTTGTGTTAGCTATCACTTCTCTGGAAGTTAATCTCTCTATTATGGAAAATTAAATGTTTCAATTGTATAACCTTTTATGCTACATATGATGGTGTGGCCACTAGATAATATTTTCTTGATAATCATGATTTCTTCACTGTTTTTGATGGAGAACATAGACTAGATTTTCTTTCAATTAAGAAAAAAGTTTTAAATACAATCATGAGCAATAGTCTTAGAAATAAAATAGATATTTTTCATATTGTCTCCAGCTCTGTCATCGCAACAGGTAATTTGTCCTTCGGTAAAGCCAGGTCGTGACAATCACAGCTTATCAAAACTTCTCTTAACAAATTACATGTATCTTTCCTCCTTTTTGCATCTCCAATTTTTTTCTCATGTGTATTGAATTTCATTGAAATTCTCCACACATAGCCATGGGGTTAAAGCTTTAGTCCAAGTCATTGAAGAGTTTGCAAAGCTTGGAATTGTCATCAGTCTTCAACTGTTTCGTCATAAAACCCTATCAATCACCATGAGCTATTTTCTTGCTTTGCACTCACACCACTATTGTATTGAGAGAAACTATGTAATGCTACTGATAATGTGCTTCTCCACATAAGAGCCAAACCACCCCTTCTCCACATAAGCTACCCAGTTTTTGTTCTGAATGGCACATTCATGTTGGTTTTTACGTTTTTATAGATCATTGTGAAACAAGACATCTACTGGGAATCTAGTTTCTATAAGGAAAGTTAATTGCATTTTGTGGGTTAGCACAAACATTCATCCATCTAGACAAGTTTGATTTCTCTTAAAATTAATAAGGTCAGTGGTTTCCTAGTATAATCTTTTGATAGTCTTTAGTGTAATTTTATTAGATATTTGAATTCATGCACATATGAAGTAGTAGCACTATGGAAGATGATTGTGTTAACTATAGTTGAAGAAAGGATATATTCTCTTTTACTTGGTAAATTTCTGAAACTCGGTCGTATACTTGGTAAATTTCTAATAATAGGGGAGAGGTTCCTCTGTTTTTCCTTTTGTGCCCTACAGCTCTCTCTCTTCTCAAGCTAAAATATTTCTCCTTAGTGGCCCCTTTTTATTTCATTTACTCATTCTTTGGTATCAATGCTGATTTTGAATTTTGCTTGGTGAGCTCTCTTCTGTATGTTTCTTATTTTGATGGTGTAGAAAGGAAAGATTAATGATTTTGATATTCTCAAATAGGTGATATAGGAGGACCGAGAACTCAAATTCTCTTTGAGATTTTTATGCTCGTGATGAACACTTGTTTAGCATGTTAATTTGTCACTTTGATTTTGAGAAGTTGTGAAATTTGAGGTTGCAAAGGTCCCGTAAAATTTGTTATGGGCATCATTCTTGCATATCCTTCTTTTTGTCAGCTTCTAAATGTTTAGCAGTGAGTAAAGAGAAGTTGATGTGCTGTAACTAGTGTTGGAAAACCACCTCACAGAAAGAAACTTGAAGATTTTCGACAATGAACCTCAGCCACCAAAAAAGTAGAATAGTAAAAGCGGAAATAATATTCATACAATTAGATATTATACTAACTTGAAGATAGACACTAACTAGATTTATGTGGGACGACTAACAATCCTTGATTGTAACAAGCCAAGCAACTATCTAGAAATATTGAAATAACGAAGATTTGATTTGAGTTCTTCGGTGACTCACAAAAAAGTCACAAAGATCTTTACCTAAGGCTCTCTACTTAAGTGGAAACAGAAACATTTTTTGTTCTTCTTCTTAAACCAAAAGCCTCCAAAGATTGGACTACCCTGTTCAAATACTCATCATTGGACTTCCCTTCAACAGTGGATCTCTGGATGCTTTAAGCAGATACTATGGCTTCATTCCAGCAACATCAAACTCATTTGGCCAATTAGCCCTTTTTCTTCCCCTTCTATAGCAAAAGAATATGACTAGCAGTTTCCTATATAGATTCTGAGAATGCCCTGCACATCATTGTTTGGATGCAAGGACTCTCCTGAGATAGTTTGGCAATGGACTGATGTGGCCATTACTAACTTATTGGGGTTCTTTATGTAATCTAAAAGCATGCGTCCAATTCCATGAGAGAATATTTGATGAATGGATGAGTAACTCTTTGGGTTCTCAAATGCCTTGGTGGGGGACAATAACCGTCAAACTATTGACTCATTTCAAATAAATCCTAAAGTTGATAATCGAGATCTCACCATGTGGCATCGATTTGGACGGCTGGATGAGCAGAGACCGGTTTGGGAGGTTGGATATGATGGATTGTTGACTAGGATGATTGGAGATTCCTAACATTATGGCTATTTTTAAAATTTGAAATTCAAAAGCACATTTAACTGTATATCTTGACTGGCAAGCTCTCATTATAATAGGTTATAATGTGCTTTAATTGTGCATTTGGAATTTAAAAGTGTATTTGGGCCTATATAATGGGCCCTAAACTATTGTAATAGATTTATTACTGCATGATGAAAGAAATCCTACTTGACAGTAACTTAGATTTAAGTGAAGAAATTGACATCTCACTAAAGAGAGGGGTAAGGATATCTTCATCTAGCACAGAAAATTATTAGGTGCAAACAACAACGCACTGTTCGGTGCCCAATGGACACATGCCACATAGGCATGTGGGGGGCCTACTCCCACCTTATGTGGCGTGTACCCATTGGGCATTGAATGGTGCGTACGTTCGCATCCAGTAAATTTTCCTTAGGCACAACAGTGATACACAAAAACTAAGCGCCAACAGTTTGTTACTTATTGAGTTTGAGCGGTCCTCTGTGAAGATGACACCACCTGCAAAAAGTGATTTTCATTTCTTTGCTACATTTTTCTTGTGCTCCAGCTGTCTCATTTGCTGTTGTCCGTTTGATTTATGTACCCTGCCATAACTCAGCTAAATCTCCTGGTTTTCTTAGGATGTAACTCAGATATCTCACTATCAAAAAAAAACTTGGATATCTCTGTTCTTTTCTTACAGGGGACGTGTATATGCAGTTGTTAAGATTGACTTTAAGTTCATCACGAACTTGAATTAAACAGTAATTTGGCTTATCAGGGTACTATCTGTGCTCTTCAGATAGATTCCCATGAATGGATATTGCTTCTGCTATTGTATTTGTTTTCACTCTCTGTTATACATCATGCATAATACCTTTTTCTAATCCCAAACTAATCCCATATTTGATTTAGCATGTAATGTTTTCATTTAACTACATGAAATAATGCATAATGAAGAAATGAACATGTCTTACATTTTGTAGTATTCTGAGAAACTTTAAAATTGCTTTGTAGAGATGACATTGTCTTCAAGGATCCTCTCAACACCTTTGTTGGAATAGACAATTACAAGCGAATATTTTCAGCATTGCGATTCATTGCTCCCATCTTATTCAAAGACCTGTGGGTCGACATTGTGAGTGTCTGGCAACCAGTGGAGAGCACCATTATGATTCGGTGGACAGTTTATAGCATCCCTCGCGTTCCGTGGAACAGCCATGGCCGTGCAGACGGGGTATCCATTTACAAACTCGACAGGAAGGGCAAGATCTTCGAGCATCGGGTTGACAACATTGCCCGCAGTCCTCCCACCAGATTCAAGGTCATGGCGGTCGTGGAGCTGATTCAGTCGCTTGGCTGTCCCTCGACGCCGAAACCAACTTATTTCGAGATCTCTTTTTCAAGCGTTGCAGTTTCCATGCCAATTCTATTAGGTTTCTTGTGTATTGCATACTATCTGGCTCTCTCTCTTACTCTTGCTTTCTGGTGCACTTCTTGAGGATAAGGAGTTGTGGCAGCTGCGAAATTTTGTCCCAAAATAGAAAGGCCAGTGTATTGTGTGCGCAGAGCCAATGTAAATATCTTTGTAATAAAAACCATTAGATATTAAATGTCATAATGAAAGGTGGTTAAAGGGTTAGCAATATGTTCATTTTTTATCTGGCATTAATAAAAAATTATAATACTCAAATTCTAGAACAAATTTATCAAGTCAAAATGCATCATACAACAAAAAATATTACCATCTTTATATAAGTTAATAATTGAATTACAATGCTTTTTTATAGCTAGATCATTATAACAGAAAATAAAAATAATGACTATTAATTTGCTTATACGTTGACTCTTATTTTTTTTTTTTTAAAAAAATCAATGATGAAAAAGTGATTAATAATGTGCTTACATTAATGTCATGCAAATTGCATCTTTTTTAAAATTTATGAAAAAAAAGTACATTAATGATGAAAAAAGAAGACAGCATTATTATATTTATAATATACAATACATCAGTCTCAGTAAAATCAATTCCAACATTTGACTCAAAATTCACCAATACTTTTAACAATGTTGTAAGAATGACATCAACAAAATTTTAGAATTTCAAAACAAACACATCCAGAGTAGTAGCCACAAACCTGTCCAAATTCCATTAACAAAGATCCTTAAAAGACATTTACATCAGCAGAAACCTAAGAAAAAAAGTGAGAAATTAACATAATAAATAGAAAGCTAAGTTTGCCAATTTCCTAATCCTGCTTATTTTTTTCACAAGGGGAACAGGAATCAAACTTCAATTATCACCAGCAAACACAGCAATGGATGAGAAAAAACCTTGGTTTCCTCATCTTGAGACATAATGATCTTCCATTTTTATTACTGAGAAGAATCAAGTGCTTAAATTTTCATTTCATGGAGCTCCCTTTGAAGTGCTGCACCCAAGCTCTGCACCCCTGGCTAGCAGTGCCATTAGCACCCCTCCATGAACCCTGCCTTCTGGAACAGAAGCTGAAATCATGAAATTGTGAAGGCTCCCATCTTCTTCAACAGCAATCCCCTTCATCTTCTCATGATTCTGCGCCGCCAGATTTCCGAGCATCTCCCCACCATGAACACGGTGATCTTGTGTCAGAGCAGAGTGAGCAGCACAGAGCCCAACTTTCCCCCGTGCGAATCGCTCACAAGGAGGGTCTCCGCCGCCGATGTCAGACCCGGGTTGGCCCCAAGAACACCTTTTGCCACCTCCATGAGCCTTGCAGAAATTAGTGCTCCCCTGAGCGCTCTTGCCGCAACCCTCATTCTGGCACCGCTTCCCGCCGCCGTGCCTCACGCAGAAGTTCGTACGACCCCGCGCGCTCTTCGTGCATCCAGAAACAACGCACCTCTTTCCGCCGCCGTGAGCAACGCAGAAATGAGTCCCGCCATGAACGCTCTTCGAACATACACCCCCACCCTGAAACAAGCAGCGCTTCCCTCCACCATGCCCCTTGCAGAAGAGCGTGCTTCCTTCGGCGCCTTTGCCGCACCCTGGAAAACTGCATCTTTTGCCGCCGCCGTGAGCTTTGCAGAACATCGTGCTCCCCTGAGCGCCCTTCGTGCACTCCGGGTACTGGCACCGCCGTCCTCCACCGTGGGCAATGCATAAACCGGACTGACCTTCGGCGCTTTTTGTACAGTTTTCCCAGCGGCACCGCTTGCCGCCTCCATGCCTGATGCACAACCCGGACTTGCCTCTGGCAGCTCGGGTGCAGCTGTCCTTACCACAGCGTCGGCCACCTCCATGGGCTATGCAGTGATCGGTTCTCCCTTCGGCGCTCTTCGTGCAACCGAGGTGCTCACAGCGGCGGCCGCCTCCATGAGCTTTGCAGTAGATGGTTTTTCCTTCAGCTCCCTTCTGACAACCAGATTTCTGACATCTTCTTCCTCCCCCATGGGCTATGCAGAGCCCAGAAGCACCCCTGGCTCCTTTCAGACATCCTGGGAATTGGCACAGCTTTGCAGTACTGCTTCGGTGTTGCTTTTCGACGTTCCCGGAAGTGCATTCAACTGGGTTCTTGTGCACCTCTCTTGTTATGGAGAACAAGTCTGTCTTTGGAAAAAGATTTGCTTTTGTAGGAGCAAATCTTTGAGACGGTAACACACAAGATGATCCAGAACTGTGCAGATAAGTCCAGCAAGAAGATACTGATCCATCATCGATAGGAAGCGCAGGACAATTCATAGCAGATGCCTCCGGGGAGATCAGATGCTGTGCTTTGGCTCCAAGCTCGCTTGTGATAACTGATGCTGATGGTGCAACAGACAAACTCAGCTGAAGATCAACGGCTGGTTTAGCGTACGACACCACTGTTTTAGAGGCAACAGCAGGAGATTTTGGAGTCGATTTATACTCTGCATCGAGTTTGAGTCCGAAATTTAAGTCAAGATCCACTGAGCATTCTTCATCTGCCACATTGACTGAAGAGACAGTGCACACAGTTGCTGAGCTCCTTTTACTGCTGTCGGAGGTGCTTGGTGAGCAATTCAAACCTAGAGACAGGGACCGAGGAACCCAACCTAAATCAGCATCTCCCCACTGCCTTTTTGTTCCTTTCATCTTTAAACCGTGCGTGTTGGAGGTTCTAGGAGAAACAAGTCGTAGGGTGGTATCCATTTGTGATGCAGCCTCTGATTGAAAGTTGATCCATTTATCAACGCACTTTGCAGAAGCAATATTCGGAGAAAGATTCGAGAGCTTAGACGTGTTATCCATAAGGAAGACTCAATGGAGACAGTGCCCTCTTATATCAACAAGACACTATGAAAAGGGGAAAGAACAAGCTGATGTAGCTTCCGGGAATACAATCATCACTCGCAGATGGGGAAGAAGAAGTTGGAGAAATGTTCACATCCTCCACTTACGAAACCAGAAGTATCACGACGATCCATTATGAAGGGTTTAGACAATGACAGAGCAAACTTATCTCAAAAAAAAAATCAAGTAGCACTATCTAATAGATAGCAAGTGATGAACTCATCGTAAAAAGCACCAAACTAGCCAACCGACCAGTCCTGCGCAAAAGAACAAGTCAAATTATATCATGACATCAGTTGCCACACAAAATGCCATTACATGAAATCAATGCAAAACTTATGATTTGATAAGCAAAAATTTAAAATTCTTGTCCGAAAACAGTAAAATATCGTATCTTCCAATGAGTCTTACAGGCATATATCACCGTCACAATTTACGTTGACAGAAGGAAGATTGTAAGAAACAACTATAAGCATCAAACTCGCAGAAACACCAATTTTTGGTTCTGCACTCTGTGATATAGTGATGGTAATGGCTGCACAATCCGTTAAAGAGCTTTGATGTGAAAAATTCAGAGAACCTTGGAGGATAATTAATGAAATTAAACGATAAGAGATGTTATGTTATATCCTGTGTTGGTATAAAGCTGCAAGTAAATTATCTGCTCAACACAGCTTCTTGAGTGAGAAAAAAGGATCAAGAAGAATTTTGGAGAATAATTAATGAAATTAAACGATAAGAGATGTTATGTTATATCCTGTGTTGGTACAAAGCAGCAAATAAATTATCTGCTCAACACAGCTTCTTGAGTGAGAAAAGAGGATCAAGATTTACTTCGCAGAAAAACTGAAGGTCAACGGTTAATCAAAGGACATTAGAATAAAAATCTTCTCTCAGCTCCTTAAGACAAAGCTCATCAATTCACACTCCACAAATATTATACAGGAAACAAACTGGATAAAAGAGGCACTTTCCTAGGATGTAAACTCGTAATAAATTAGGTAAATAGGTTAAAAAGATAACCAATTTTAACTTATACTGTTAAAGCCATTCCTAAAACTAAACAAATTAAGCTTACAATAAATTCCTAACTTGCAGTCACAGAAGATTTCCATGTATCTATCTGTCCATTGATTGTGGAGTATTTTTATATTTACATATGTTGAGTTTCTGAATAAGATTGGGATGAGTTGCAACTTTCACTTAATATAAAGAAAAGATTTGAATCTCCGTTGATTTTCAGCTTCCTCCTTGCCTGTTATCAACAAAGTAGTTCTCATGATTTTCTCATTTTAATTTTTTATTAAAAATATATTTTAATAAAAAATTTAATTTATTTCACATTTTAATATTAAAATAACTTTTTCAACGTTAAGAGAAAATCATGAGAACTACTTTGTTGATAACAGGCAAGGAGGAAGCTGAAAATCAACGGAGATTCAAATCTTTTCTTTATATTAAGTGAAAGTTGCAACTCATCCCAATCTTATTCAGAAACTCAACATATGTAAATATAAAAATACTCCACAATCAATGGACAGATAGATACATGGAAATTAACCTAACCCCTTCAATTTACAGACATGCAGTAAAAAAAGGGCCGAGTTTAATTATCACCACCTAAATCGGATTCACTGCAGCAGGCAGCTGTATAACTTACCCAAATCTACAGAAATAAAAAAGAAAATCAGAAACGAAATACAGTTAATCAGAAGCGACAGGGCCAAAAATCTAACTACCCCAACCCTATCTGAATTAGCGAATCATAGCGGGATGGGGACAATGATCAGTTCCTGGAAGAACAGTCCCATAACCCCGCTTTTATAGAGGAATCAACTAGAAATCGGAAATCGGCGGCCAGACGCTTAAAATAGAAGCTTCAAATCGTCCGAAATCCGTTCACGTACGAACCTAATGAGACCTACGATTAGGCCGAGAGGGACCGAAGAGCAATACATCGACCGCGGCGTAGTTCCCACTTCCCAACAGAGAAGATCTCGAGCTCCGCGCCCGAGAGACTTTTTAGGGTTTCTCCCGTGCAGCCAACCGATCGATCAGACGGTGAGCGAGAGAGAGAGAGAGAGAGAGAGAGAGAGAGAGAGAGAGAGAGGCACGAAGGCAAGAGAGAGCAGAGCTAGTGGCGAGCGAAGAAACAAAAATTAGAATATAAAGCTGGGACGGAATTGACAGATCGGTGGGATGAAGATCTGCCGTTCGTTTCTTTAGACGGCGGATCGGTGATGTCGCATAAACGTTTCCTTAATGCGGTGGTCGGAGAAGAAGGCGGGAGGGCCACGTCAGCAGTCCCGTGAATTCGCGAGGTGCGACGCGCGTGGGTCCCACGGATTTGTACGACAAAGCGACAGCTAGATCCCCGCGCACGGTAGCGGCGTAGCATGCTGCGTGCCGGCGGCGTCGAGTTTTTAATAAAATGATGTGTTATTTATAAATTTATTTTTTAAATCTTTTTAAGTAAAAAAAACAAAATTATTCCGAACCTCTTATATTATGTTCCATCTGGATCCACGCCTTGTCATCTGGACTGCACATATGAAAGCTCAAATGACATCAACAGAAACGAGCGCACGACGTCGAACATGAGAGGTATCACCCCGAACAGCACATGCTGAAGCGGCCGAGACGAACAGCAGGGACCAGAACTGACCGGCGTTTGGCAAAGTATCGGTGACCATACTGCTTTCAAAAAGTATGAGCTCTCCAGCCGTCAGACGGTATCATCCGTACGTCGTACAGCAAAAGCCAAGGAATAGGTCCCCCCTCACCCTTTTTGCGGACATTAATGATCTGTCACTGGAGCTGAGGCTCATTCTGCTGAAAATAAATATCTCACCGTAACGGGAAAAGTCGATCCCCCCTCGGGCAGTACCCAGAGGAAAAGTGGATCTCTCTTACTGTAACCTAAAAAAGATTGATTCTAGTGATTTTTGAAGCCTCCTCGAAAGGAGCCGTGGTTTTTTCCGCTCAGCCGGTTTTCCACGTAAAAAATCAGATTGTTTCTCGTCATAACATATTATAAATTATTAAAAATATTACACTGCATTATTATTATAATATTATAATAATTTTTATAAATAAAATATAATATTTTAAATATAAATATATAATATATAAACTAATAAATTTATATATAATTATTTTTATTTTTTAATAAATATTTTAGTTATTTACTCATATAACAGAAAAATTGTAAATTATTTAAGATTCGTGTAGCATAAATCTATAATATTTCATATTTTAAAGTTTAAACTATAAATTTGCAAAAAACATAAGAAGATATACCTAAATAATATATTAAAACAATCAGATTTTGGTTGTTTTTAGCATGGATAAAAAACTGTTTTCAACAAAATAGTTTAAAAGAATTTAATTGAAATATTTAAGTTAATTTTAAAAATTAATTTGAATATTTTAATTGATCTCAAGATTGTAAATAACGGTTTTGAAAATCATACATTAATTTGATATTAAGCCCTAACATTGAAGAACTATATGTTAAGTTGCAGAAATCTATTAAGATATGTATATTTTTATTATGTGGCTCTTAATTTTGAAATAATCATTTAATTGCCCATAATTTGTGTATGGGCAAATTACACTCAGGTTCCTGAGTTTAACGCTTAATATCACGCAGGTTCACATTTTTAAAATTATAACATCGAAATTCCTGAGTTTTAATAAATTATCAAATGAGTCCGTTTTTTATTTTTTAAAATTACCATTTTTAACCCCATGCCCCTCTCTATTTTTTAAAATTATAACATAAGGTAATTATGACCTGGCTGAAAGCTAATCAAGCTACATCCAGTGCAGCAATGGCCTTATATATGATTGATTGCTCTTTCCCCTTTGATCTGGGTGTCCACAAGGCTTATAAAGGGCTGAGAATAGTAAGGTTAGGGCAGCTAATCTTGATCATTTTGATGGTAATCCTGGAAGCACCTGTGGAATGCAGGTGAAGTTCTGCAGCTCATCTAGAGAAGGGATTGAGCATGGTTTCCCCAGGGTTTATGGCTCAGTTGAATCATTGACTGAGGGCCATGAGTCCCTATTCTTTAGGTATCATGTCCTCTGTTTTGGTTTTCCTTCCATCCTACATTTCCATGTTGATTGCCTTGACATTTATGGTGAATTTCTTGCTGGAATGATTTGATCTTTCATCGTTGTTCATTCTGAAGTCTCCATACATTGTCATTGAACAATGCTGAATTTAATCTCTGGTTCAGAAGCATATTCCATTTGTTTTCATTTCACCCTTTTTCTTTCTGATTTTAGACAGCATAGTTTATATTTGCTTGCTTTGGTGTATACTGCTAACTCCTAGCTGAATTGAGCCAATTTCTGACTTCAATTCACTCCTGATTCAGCATATTATAAATGATCATTGCTGGAATGAATCTCTGCTCTTTATTCGGTTAATTTAGCTGCATATTTGAAAGTCTAATTCTAAGGTGTTTTGAGTTGGTTTGCTGGGCACTTTGTACGGTTTGTTTTTTTATGCTAAATTGTTGTCTATGTTACTTCAAATTGCCCGTCAAACTCCAAATTCTGATATAAATCCTTAATTGAGGGTTCGGATTGATTTATTTCCTAAACATGGAGCTAGTTTCTCTAATGGCTGTGTGCAGTCTTCATTCTTGTATTTAATTCAGCATTAGGTCCTTCATTTTGAATTCAGAATTCAGATCTAGGTTCAGTTGTACATCAGAGTGCCAATAAAACTGAAACCGCACAAACTAAACCGATGCACAACTAAGGAATAAACAAAGAACAAAAATATGGGTTTGCATATTCCTCTACAAGCAGGTTTCCAGGATCAGGTCTGGCAATCGTGTTCAAAATTCGAAAACTGTTCAATAGTTGCTCATTTTTACCATTCAAATTTGCCATAATATTTGTGTTCCTCAAAATTAGTATGCTCGAATAAAATCACTTCAAGTTGGACTCGACTCAGGTTAAACATTTCTATACTTAATTAGAATCAAGTAATAACTATCAACCTACCATAAACTTTAATGCCTCATATAACAAAGCCAACCGCTTCGGGAAAATTTGAGAAAAAAGAGCTTCATTTATAGATTTGACATGGCAAAACACACTCTTCTCCGAATCAGATAAATAATGTTTACTAACTTGTACACAAGATATAGCAGCTTATATAAAACTTTAAAGAGTTCAGAATAACTCGAAGAAACCTACGCCGGAACTGTTTCTGGCATTGTCTCAGCAGGGTAATCTTCATAGCCAGTGATGCCCATGATCCTTATCCTTGTATTAGGCTGTGAAGAACCAGAGTTGTTTCATGAGAGTCATCAATTAATGAGTTCATGTTGTTGGCTAGTTAAATGAAAAATATCAATAAAAAGACTGGAACGAAAATGCAGATGTTGAGATGGATAAGTGTTTATACAAAAACAGTGTACTAGAACTGATTATATCAAAAAGAGAATGAGGGTGGCACCTATTAAGGATAAGATGAGGTAAAGATATTTACCAGTAATTTGGCTGTGTCCAATATTGACCACTAGAGGTTCTTGATCATAATGTTAAAGAGAAGAAAGGACAGGATGACTTAATATTAGGTCATTCAAAATGATCTTGAATAACATGCACTTATGGAGAGCTTTGCTTTAAGTAAGGCTGAATGGACAAGAGGATTAAGACTTCATTGTTGTTACTAATAGAAAGCATTGGAATTTTTCATTTTTTACAAGAATGCATAATTGCCAAATTGCCAGCTAAGAGATGATACTACCTGCCGGTGACCTATATTCCTTCGGTAGTTCTTCTTCCTCTTATACTTGAAAACAATTACTTTCTTATTCAGTCCCTGAAAGGATTATAAACTAAGAGCAAAATAGAGAGATTAATGCAAAATGAATTTGCCCAAAAACATGGCCTCAGTGTACCTGTTCTTCCACCACAGCATGGACTGCAGCATTGGTTACAACAGGTTCCCCTATATATGCCTTTGTTCTAGTTCCAACCAACAGTACTTTGTTCAAAATGATCTGCAAACATATTATATGAAAATATAGCATTACAGAAAAGATTAAGGCTCTGTCTGACATTTCTGTGATATATGAAAAAGTGTTATGCCATATAGCTATACTAAAAAATGAAAATAGATCTGTTTTTTTCATTTAGTAAACTACTATTAAAATTATTGTCAAAAATAGAACTATATCATGAACAATCACAATTATATTAATATGTATTATAATTGTTATATATAATTTTGATATATTATATATACAATAACTAGCAGCTATATATAATAATTATAATTATTTTTACTTGATATTATTCAAATAATACAATAATTA
Source organism: Apostasia ramifera (assembly GCA_019297695.1). Taxonomy (NCBI): domain Eukaryota; kingdom Viridiplantae; phylum Streptophyta; class Magnoliopsida; order Asparagales; family Orchidaceae; genus Apostasia; species Apostasia ramifera. The sequence goes on along the minus strand of JAEMOT010002862.1, from coordinate 122,891 downwards.
AAAGTAATATTAATTATGTAAATAATATTTATGTTGTATTTGAGATATTATGTAAAATTTCATAAAATCCGTAAGGGAATATTTGTTTTAAATTATTGAAAGTAGTTTTCTAAAAAGAAGCTTTCTAAAAAAATTTCCTTTTTAGCTTTCTGCTAAAGGTGCATTTTAGTTTTTTAAAAAGAAAAATTTCTTTCAACGTTGTTTAACCAAACACAACCTCTTAGCTATACAAAAAAGCACTTTTTCCCATTAAAAAGCTATGCTAAATGCAGCCTAAGGCATATGTTCCTAATAGAGATCCAACTGCCAATCCGAGCGATTTCAAATTCAATACTTTAGGTGCAAAAAGGGTATGATTTCAAATTCAGTACTCCTCTCCCTCTTCCTCTCTCTACGTGCATCTTCCAATCTCTTCTCTTTCTACGCTAGTTACTCGAAAAGTAATAGAAAATGGCATGCACATTATTTTACAGAATTGCAATAAATTACATGATTCTTTATTTGCAACACATTTAATTTGGAAGTGATATACAATTTTTATTTCCAATGTCGATGGCATCTTGATGCTAATGCAGAGTTGTGCAGTTGCTAGCAATGATAAGAAGAAGAACTGAGCGCCTAATAGGAGCGATATTCTACATTTGACTCATGCTAAACGTCTTCACCATGTTCAATTAAGCATGAAAAGACCGCAGAACCAAGGACCTAGACAATGTGCGATTCTCAATAGTCTTATAAAAAGAAAGGAGCAAAAATGAATTTTTCTACATTAGAAAGAGAGAAATGTAAATGAGCTATATAAGAAGGGTTTCATGGTGGATCCTTTTACAGATAAAACCATAAAGCCTAATATGGATTGGGCCAAAACAAACAATACCTTGATAGCTTTTAACTAAGCTGTTACTGAGAACCACCTAGATTCTACAAATCTCCAGGGTAAATTATTGCAACAAAGCTGCAACACTAGCTACTGAAGAATGTTTCTTGAAAGAAATAATATAAGCACAAATATGAGAATTGGGTTTTTAATCTATGGACCGCAATTCCTTGACCAGAAGTGCACTAAACAACAATTTTTGATCACAATGATGAAAAATCCTTTCATCAATTTATTATGCGTCCCAATTACAGGTGGTTTTGACTGAATCATAGAATTGCACAGACTAGTACAATAAAGTGTGTCAATAGAAAAAAAGAGTTACATACATGCCACTCAAAACTTTAAATATTACATTCTTCTTCAAATACATGCCATCTTATAGTTCAAATTTTATAAAAAAGATGGCATGTAGGTAATATTCAAAGTCTTTTATAGTATTTCAGTAATTATCCCTAGGAAAAAAATGTAAATATGATATATATATATATATATGTGTGTGTGTGTGTAAATGTATGTATGTCTATAGGTATACAAAACACATGTTAGCTTAAGATCAAATGTCATCAGTCATAAGATTCTCAACTGTTTCCAACAATGAATAGAAAATAGAAGATAATCTGGTGTGCTACAATAAAACAAAGCAAACTTCACTTAAAAATGGAGAATATGAACAACGAAGTGATGCTTCTCTGAAGCATTGGATTACTAGACAAATTTGTACAGAACTAAGCATTATTTCTGCTGTAACATTTTAAAGGTATTCATCATCAAAAGTATAATCCAATCCCAAGTCCCAACTACTCGGCCTGAAATTGTTCATTATTCTAATACAATACAAGAACTATAAATCAGCGGAATTTATGATGATAAATAGCTAACCTTATCATTCACATTTGCGCCCTTCAGCCGCTGGGTATAGATAAACCGCCCGGGGAAAACAATATACTGCCGTGACCCAATCTGAAAAACAACAAGCACAATTGAGATCCTATAGCGCAATGAAATTGCCAAAATCTAGACCTACCTACAAAATCCAGAACATATTCAAATTCAGATCAACAAAACATCAGAAAATCAGAAAAACCAAGCATCCACAGCAATGATTCCTTCTTCCAAAGCGCAAAATCTCACCATCACGACAGCGAAGACCTCTTCACCCTTGCGAGAAGCACTGGCCGCGGCTGCCTCTATCTGGGCTTCGACAGACTCCGGCTCCTGAACCGGATCTACTGATTCCACTAGCGGCAGCGCTTCATCCGTCGCTGAAGCCGGCGGGTTCAATCTGGGAGAGCGAAGGGGAGCCGGAGAGCTGCAAAGAGTGGAAGAGCGGCTTGATGGGGAGGAGTAAAATGGTAGCTTTCGAGGTTCGGCAAAGAGAGCTGGCCAAGAAATGGAGGTTCGAGAGGCGGAGGAGAGCGCGGTGACGGCAGCAGCGCCGCTAACTAGGGCCGAAGCCATTGATACTGGGCCGCCTCAGGTCGGGGGCGAAGAAATGGATATGCCAATTTATTTTTGGGGATTTTACGCACATACTACTTCAAACTTCATATTTACTAATATGACCTAAACCAAAATTTTAATTTTCATTTTCATTTTCATCTAACAACTTTAAGTTAGATTTTTATTTTGCAAATATAAAAATTTGAACTAACATTTATATAACAACTCAATTTTTTGTTTCGTTAAAATTTTGAAATATAATATTTTTTTTATTAAGTTTGGACATCTAAATCGTAGGCCGATTAAAGCTCCAGTTAGAAAAATTGAGTTATTGAATTTTGTCCATATACAAAGAGGAAGAGGGAGACCAAAGAAGACATGACAAGAAACTATAAAGAGTGATCTTAGTTACTTAAACTTAAATAAGAATTTGGTAACTGATAGAGCGCAATAGAAACAAAGGATTCATGTAGTCGACCCCACCTAGTGGGATTAAGGCTTGGTTGTTATTGTTATTGTTGTTATATGAATAATTTTTATTAAATATTAAATATTTAAAATAACAAATATTTTGGATATTTGGATGGCCATTTTATACACTTCTCATGTGCTTTATATATTATGCATAATACATTAATAAATATTCTTAGTTATTATAAGGAATAGTATTGTCGTGAAATATCATTAACTTTTTTGTATCAGAACTACACTCTAACTTATGAATATTTTAATTTATGATTGACCCGTGTATGCTGACCTCTGTTTAAATATCACGGGTGTCTCATTATTGATATTTGACATTATTGCTACTCTAAATATTTTTTTTTTAAGAGATTGCTCATAAAAAAATAAGTACTCGGTTATCTATTAGACTCAAAACTTTAATTTTTTAATTTTTGCTTTTGATATATTTAGTTATTTGATTTCTATTATTTTATTTTTTTAATCGTGTGCAATATCTTTTAAATAAAAATTAGCTAATAGGCGTACTAGTATCCACTCATTTTACCTTCGGTCATATTGGCCTACTTATATAAAAGAGTATTGCAATTTAATTGTTAAATCGTATGAAAATGGTAATATTGTAAACTCATATAGGTCATTGTTAAATCTCAATTTAATTGTTAAATACACATATAGGTCATATAATTAAGGGATAATTACATACATGCCACACCATTTCACTTTATTTATGCGTTACTCATCCATTCTTACTTAATTACGCTATGCACATTCAAAATATTATAAAATCTTACATACACACACTTTCACTTGTTTTCATTATAATGAGCAATTATAATTTTTCAATAACCTAACTATAGTTAGGTTATAAAAAATCTGAACCGTTCATCATATTATTTTAAGGATATTTAAATATATTTTGAGTGAAAAACTTAAAACTTTGATGTTTAGGTTGTGGTAAGGGAAGGAAACATCCACGATGTGAATTGATTCTAGAACAGATCAGCGCTTTAGTGTGATATCGAGGAAGAAAAAATATGTACTATTAAGGGTAAAAATATAATTTTAATGATTTACTAATGAAATTTTTTTTTCAAATAGATTTTGACTAAATTTTAACTTAAGTGTGTGTATGTAAGATTTTATAATATTTTGAGTGTGCATAGCGTAATTAACTAAGAATGGACGAATAACGCTTAAATAAAATGAAATGGTGTGGCATGCAGATAATTATCCCTATAATTAAACTCATTGTTATAATTTATCAATACTCAGTTTAATCCCAATTTGATTGTTAAATCGTATGAAAATGATAATATTTTAAACTCGTTGTTAAATTCCAATTGTTAAATCGTATGAAAATGATAATATGCGTATTTATATATTATAATTTTGATCATATAAGGATTAGTCAGTATTATAATTTTTAAAAAATTTAATAGGAGCTTAAAATACATACAGAGATTAATCACATATTTACTATTTAACAACAAAATATGGAACTTACACGTTACTCCAATATTTGGAGATTAATGTAAATTAACGGGACTAATGTGTAACTTTTCATTTTTTTTAAAATAAAAGTAGTAAAAATTCAATCGAAAATATTTACAGGGGCGTAAAGTAGTAAAAATTGGTGCAAAGTAAATATAAAAGTAGGGAATATTTAATAATTATATACCTTTTAATATTAAATAATATACTTTTTTATTTAGATTTTAAAAATTAGCTTAATTTGGTAGACCTAGAATTCACTCCAAAAATCAAAATCTAAAATATATACAGCAAATTTTGCATAAAAAAATGTGCGATGAAAATATAAGATTACGATGAAAAGAGAAAAAAAAATATAATAAAAAAATTATTTTCATAAAAGTAGGAGGAAGTTTGACGAGAATATGAGAGAACTTACAAGATAGAAGAGTCGTCTCTTGGGCTCGATCGTGTAATTAGAAATTTGTGTCGATGCAAGTGAGTAGGTGCCTATTTCTATATGCTTTTCTTTTTCCGGCCTTCTCCCATTTATAGGGGTGTGAAGGTATAACAATAATTCATTTTATTTCATCTTCCCTCAAATTTAGTGGTAGAGACATAGTGGACACAATCGTTTTAAAGGGCTCGATAGTTTTAGAAGGTTTCACCTAAACTTCATCAACCTCTAGTCTCGGTAGTTTGTATAGGAGCTTGTCAAACATTTAATCTATGACTCGAATAATGAGTTCTATAATTAAAATATTTGACTCTGGTTAGTCTCATTAATTAACTCTTCGCAAACATGAACCGTGTTGCTGACCCAAATGCTAAATAATTTCTTTATATTAACGTAAAATAAAAATGAGTATTGTTTGAAATATTTCGTTTGATTTTATAGACACATAATAACGGGATGAGTCAACCTACACAAAAATAATCGAAATTTGGTTAGATTATCTTAGATATTTATAATGTTTCACATTTATTATGAGGTATTTAATTTAATATTATTTTATTATCATAATATATTATTTATAAAAAATAATTATTTAGCATAATAGAATGATTTTTGTTAGCCAAACTTCCAACAAATTTCAGTCACTAATTGAATTTTAAGTCTAATGAATAAAAATGAAATGAATTTAGCAATACAATCGATTATCCTTTAAAAATAAAATCTAAAAAAATTTCACGTAATAATCGAAACCATCCGTTTACTTAAATTAAAACTTTCCAATTTATTTAATTATTTATTTATTTTTACATTTTCTTCAATTTACTCAAAATATATTCGTATTTTACTTTATTTAAATTTAACATAATTTTCTAATTACTTGGAGTCAACTCTCTCATAGTAGAATTATCTAAAACCACAAATACAGTGATATCTACATATTTATATTTAAGATATTTACGTATATAAATATACTATATGAGATATATTTTGATGAGATTAACAAATAAATATATACAAATTTCATACAAGTTAACCAAAAATTATATTTAATAAATAATATATATAATATAGACATTAAAATTATGGAAATTTTAAAAATTAAGTTTAATTTAACTTTTTATCAAAAAAAAAAATTCAATTTAACTAATCAATTAACTCAAAGTTAAATTGATTTCAATTCACCCAACTTTGGTCTTTGCTAACATTAATCTCTGGAAAACATTCGTAAAAAATCCCAATAGAGTAATGAATTGTATACGTTCCTACAACAATATTGCTTGTTATGATAATTGTGCAACTCGAGATCCAACGATAGCGATTTAGAATAATTTTGGGTGAGATCCAACAATAGCGATTTAGAATAATTTTGGGTGAGAGAAATTATTGGGTTCGGATATTCCACCACATAAAATATTTAACACTCAATAGCCGCCTACCAACTGTGCAGCGTGCAGTGCAACTTTTAATATCTGTTAGAACCTTCTCTAGCACCTCTTGCCGAACAGCAGCTCAACAGCAGTCCCTTGTCGAATAGTAGCTCAACAGCAGCCCTTTACCGAACAGCTGCTCAACAACAGCCCCTTGCCGAACAACAGCTCAAAGAGATATCACAAGATCGTACCCTTCGTACTAATGTGTCAACTCAACATTTAAGACAGCATGGGAACCCACTCCCTAATCATCCTTTGCAGGAGTATGTGTCAGATGTGGCAGACTAAACCTACTATGTCCCCTCCTCTTCAAGCTATAAATAAGGGGGGAATTGCTCTCTCTAAGGGTCCTTCCTCTCTCTTTCTCGGGCTGAGCTGCTCCTCTCTCTCTATCCCTCTTGTACTCATTCGGTCTCCATTTAGAGATCAAGATTTATAAGAGGAGATTCAATTAGTGGATTCAAATCGCCTGGACGACGTCGTGGTTTTTTCCCCGGACACTCGGGTTTCCACGTAAAAATTGTCGTCTCATTTCTCTCTGTGGTGATGCATTTTTTGCAGCAATACCTTAATAATATTTTATATATATGAGCTTAAATTTAAATAAAAGGATATTTGATTCATATTATCTTAGTGTTATATCATTTAATTTAGATACTATAAAATTTAAAGATTATTTTTTATTAATAATTTTATAAAAAATTATTTATAAATTCATTAAATCAAATAATTATTTTCTTTAAATAATATGAAATAACACTAAGATAATATTGAATCAAACGCATCCTAAAATAAATTTATATTTATACATAGTACGTAACAAAATAGAGGTAAATGTCGTAAAAGTCGAGTAATACAAAGCAAAATTTTCTACGTTTACAATATATAGGTACGTATTAATTTCGTATTGAAGTATATTTATTGCATATACATGTAATTTTTAAAATATATAAAACTGTGAAAAAAAAAAGCTTGAAAGCCCGCCGGCACAGTTGGCCGGCGCCTATTGGGTACCGGAAATTTCTCGGCTTTGGGGCGTGATTTGTGAGAATGAAGTGAGGAAAGCCCTTAATCGCCGCCGGCCGCCGTCGATTCTCACGAGAAGTTGCGTCGACGGCGAATCAGACAATTGTTATGAATGGCGTCGGTTGCGAAGAAGGGATGGGAGCAGTACATGCTTCAGCTCCAGCGTCTTCCGCTCCGCACTAAGGTTTTTGCTTTTCCCTTTTTTTTTTCTCTGTCTGAAACTGAACTTATGGATGAATGTTGGCTATGGTTGCTTGTATCGATCGTTTGACAGGCAATTACCTCCGGCGTGCTGGCCGGGATCAGTGACTCTGTGGCGCAGAAGCTCTCCGGCATCCAGAGGATTCAGCTCCGGCGGCTCCTGCTAAAAATTGTAAGCCAGTCTGCTCTGTTTAGCTTTCTTTAGCCAATAAGATTGATTCGGGATAACGTAATTCGACGATGTCTTTGTTTTCTAATGAGTTCGTGTACCCACTAATGTTGTAGTGTGGGTCTTTGGGCGAGAGCTTTTCCTGAGAAGATTAATAAAGGTAAGAAGTCTCTAAACTAAATTGATAGTGGGATAGGCAAGTTCTTCCTCTGCTGTTTTGTTGGTAGGTAGGGCATGGGGATGCTTCGACTGCTGTCATATTAATGTCTAACAACGTTAAAGGTGATTCAACTCTAGAAAGATTAAACTGTTAAGCAGCTATTTGGCTATACTGGGAACACCTTTAGCTAAATTTGTTGTTGTTGTGGCTTGAATTATTCAACAATATATTTTCAAAAGCTCTTTGTGAGATAGTGAACAAGGTTAGATTCTTTGATGATTGAGAGTTGATGAAGATGTGGATGATGGTATTACTTCTTCGATAAGTCTTTAGGACAAAAATTCCTTTGAGACAGGTTGCATTTCAAAAGTACAAGTTTGATCACATGGAAGTGCTCGAACTTTCGAAGTAGTGTTGAAATATTCCAACCTGTGAATTTAAGATTTTTGTTTTTGTTATGATATATCATTCCATTTTTCTAGGATTGTGCTATGAATTAGAAGTTGTAGACTACTACTTACAAATATACGGATAGTCTTGTTATGTTAGCGTTTATCAAATTTCTTTGAAGGTTGCTTGTTATGTTATTTCTAATGTTCCAAACTCTAGATTTTTGGTTTTGCATATGGTGGACCATTTGGGCACTTCTTGCATAAGCTATTGGATAAGATATTTAAGGGGAAGAAAGACAACAAGACGGTGGCAAAGAAGGTAAGAACATCATTTTTCATTCTTGTCATCTATTTTACAAAGGGACTTTTGGTTCTCTGAAGTGACATGATAAGTTCTACTCAGAAAATTTAACAAACATCAAACTAATATTTTCATATTATGCAGGTTTTGTTGGAACAGTTTACTTCTTCACCATGGAATAACTTTCTATTCTTGGTATACTTTGGGCTGATTGTAGAAGGTAAATCTTTTACTTCAATAACTCAACTTGAATGTAACCCAACATATCTCGTATTACTTAGCAGTAGCAGAATATTATTATGTTTAGTGCTTGTTTTGTAATCCTGGCATAGTATGTTGTAAAATCTCATCATGGAAGATCGTAGATGTGGAGGTTTTGGATATTGTGTCTGTCACCGACAAAGGAGTGAAGGCTAGCTAACTTCCTTGTTGGTGAAATCAACAAGTACCCGGATTTCTCTATCTTTCTCTTTCTGTTGTCAATGAGGCTAAAGGAAGAAGAAGTAACGACAGTGAAGAGATGGCAAAGAAGAGAACTTTTATTTTCTAAAAGTTATGTAGTTTATAGACCTAGTCCTTTTTTACTGAAAGGCACACATACATCCAAGAATTCTTGTGTAATCTCCCACTTCATCTTGTACAATGAAAAATAGTTTATGGGTTTGCTTCGTATACTAGTCATCTTTTCAAGTGTATCTCCCGCGCTCCTTCCGTCATTTTCGACTAATCGTTTGAGCGTCAAGTGTTCCTATTAGAGTCTAGTTTATCAGCTTTGTTCCCGAGGAATTCCTCACTACTTCAATCGAGATATATGATGAACCTTTAAGATATGTTTGAGCACTTGAGTAGTCTTGAGTAGCCCGGTTAGTGTTTTCTCGATTCCTTATGAAGATGCTCTGCTAATGGTATTTCGGTATTTCCTTAATTTTGTTTGTGGGATGTCCTAAGGGAGGGGAGTTTATATCTCAAGAATTTCCTATTATCAAACAAGTTTCCTTGTCTTGAGTTGTGGCCCTATCTAGCCACAACTTCTCAGGAGTTGCCTTGAGTTGTGTTTTCCCATGATGTTACTTTTGGGATATCCTTCCCGGGAGTTGCCTTTTTAAGTTAACTATGGTTGGACGACTAGGACACTTTGTGAAAGAAAGCATCCTAGCTTTAGTCCCTGACCCATCTTATTGGATTTTCATTGAGCATGACCTCATCATTGAAAAGTTGAAAACTCGCTTGTCTCACCAGTCACCACTGTAATATTCCTCAATGGTGGCAGGCAGAAAAATTAACTAGATGAAAATTTGAGATGGGGAGGAGGGAGAGAGGCCAGATGACCTGATGTCCTCATTAGGGGATGCAGCCTTTTGGATCTCATTAGCACTTTTAATATTCATCTAGTTGAGATGCATTAAATCTTAACTCATCCAATGTTTTCAAATGAGATATTTGATCTGAGCTCAATAATTCTGAGAACGTTGTCAACCTAGTGCGCACAATTATTGGGCTCAAGTCAAATAACTAATTTGAAAACATTTGATGGGTTAGAACTCATGGAGGGAGGGAGAGAGGGAGGGAGGGATGGAGGGAGAGAGATGCTAACCCAGTTGGAATCTATACATACTATTCCAAAGCATATCTTGTTAGAGATGATATACATATATATATATATATATATATATATATATATATATATATAATGGAATCAATGAGATGAATATCAACACTACTAAAAAGTTATCTTGTTACATGTTGAACAATAAATTTATCGTTTCCATGAACTTTTTAGATTTCTTCTGTGTAGGTAACGTTTATCACTTTCTCTTTTTCACTACTTCATCTGTTACTACTTTAGGTTGTAACTCATTGTAGCTTGTTTTTTATCTGTAAAAAATCCTAATCTTTTAGCATAGAAGATGAATCATGTATAATAGCTTTATTTGCCTTGATTAATCAGTTTAATTTCGAGACAATCTGTTATTCTATTTAGGTAATGAATAAGAACTATCAAGATTCATAATAACGATGCAAATAGGTGTCAAAGCACACACACACACAGAGTTATGAGATTCACGTCAAACTATGGTTATGAGCTTGGGCTAACCCAAACCGAAGATTCACTAGATGAACTATTTAGAATCATAGAGAGCCGTCTGTTCAAAAAAGAGAAGAGTTCCTGACCTTGCCCAACCCAATCAGAGATTTTGTAGCTCTACTAAACAAACACAGAATTCTCAGAATAGCCTCACAGCTAATTTTTTATTCTAAGAAAATTGTCACTTAGAAACCCCCTCTTATGCATCGTCCACATGGTCTGGGGCTCAAATTGAGAAACTGATTGGGAATATACAGACAGAATAAGGTTCAAGCATCTTCAACTTATTCATTTCATATTGTGAAAGGAAATTGATACAACTTATATTTGTTATATGCTACACGTTTAGAAGGTCTAATTGGCATTACGTAGTATCGTTTGTTGGTGTACCACATTACTGAGATTGAAATACCCTGTTCTTCGACAACTTCCACTTCATCTTATGAAACCAATTATGTTAAATTCCCAAATTGTAGGATTGCATGAACGCAATTTAATAATTGCTGAGCTCTGTACACCTAAATTTGATTAACCTTTTAGTGTTCAATTGACTTTATCTAATATCTTTCACTACAGGAAGACCTTGGGCTCAGGTTAAGAACAAAATTAAGAAAGACTATCCCTCGTTGCAGTTGACATCATGGATGGTACGTAGCTTCTCTTCCAACTCTGCATTAATGAATTTGCTTGAGCCGTGATGCTAAATAGGAAAGGGGAGGGAAGCAAAAATAGAAGATGAAAGGATGGGGAGAAAAGAGGAAGAATTTTCAGAGTGGGATATTTTGTATGCGATTGACCAAAGTCCATGGAATAACTAATTAGTCAGATAATTTGTCTCCGGAAATCACTAACTTAGCAAAATGAAGGCATAAAATACAGTAACTACTAAATATAAGAAGAAAAAATGTCAATTTCTTTATTAGCAGAATGTTCAAATTAAAAAACAAATGTTGGCAATAATCGTTGCTGAGTCTCAAGTCCCGGACGAGAAACACAGAAGGTTGTGTTAGGCAGTTGACAGCTAGTGTAAAATTTATCGAATCAAATATGACATTCACACTTCGTCTAAAAGATTATTTGTTTATTGATAAAGTGCAATAAAAACAAAAATTCATGTAGTTAACCTTACCTTGTGAGATAAAAGCTTGGTTATTATTGTTGTTATATGTTGACAATAATGGAAGTGTGGGGTTTAGATCTTTTACAACATATACATCAAAATGATGAGAGATGGAGTCATCAAGCGGACAACTAGGCTAGCGGAAGAATTCTACAAATGTAATGAACCAAAGATCTAACCTTTCATGAACGAACTACTAAAGATCGAACTGTCCATTTAGGTGCAATGGATGATCTGTCGTTGGTGGTCGAATGACATAAGAAATTAGACCGTCCATTGTTACGTGTTTTTATTGAAATCTATAAAATTTAAATAATTTATAGAAAAATTTGAAATTATTGATAATAAAATTATTGAAATGGTTGAAATTTATACTGTGATCTTATAATTGAAATTGAAATAGAATTTTAAAATCTTGATTTCAGGTCCCAAACATAATTATTTTTTTTTTATTTAGAAAATAAATAAATGATTAATTCCACTTAGGTTCTTGAAATTTATCTAATTTATCATAAAAGTTCATAAATATCAAAGCATATCATCCAGATCCATAATAATTTTATATAGTTCACTAGGGTCTAAGTTATTTTCAAAAAATTTTCAGTCAAGTCCAACATAATCATTTTTACAATACATAATAGATTTTTTTATGAAAGAATCATGATGTTCAGTGTAATATTTTTTGTGGATCTGAATGATATATTTTGAGATTTGTGAACTTTTATGATCAAATAAGTAAATTTTAGGAAGCTAAATGAAATTATTCTTAAATTTTTTTTTAAAAGTTGGGCAATGGTCAACCATTGAGACAGAGCATGTGTGAGATGGATTGAGGGGGGGCCATGGGGGAAGGCATGCCCGCAGCTTCCGTTCTTTGATTTTTTATTTAATTTTTTATTTTGTCACGCCTCGTTCCGTTGAACCTTTTTTGAAAACGCTTATCAAATATTTTAATATTTATTTCACATCAAACTTACATTTAATATAAAAAAATTAATTTATTTTTATATTTTACATAGCTATTTATATTAAATAACTGCTCTTAATCAAACGAAATTATAAAATAATTAGAAATTAGAATGAAGGGGGAGTTATTAGTTTTGATTAAAATAAAGGCAGGTCCGATTTGATTTGACATTTTATATTTTTTTACAACAAAATATGATCGTGGTTGGAATGTGTTTATGTGATTTTTTAAAATAATTTAATATTATCGGTTTTAAATCATATTTATTCTATTTCTCAATTAATTTATTTTCAGCTCATCATAGATGTGTTATAATTGAACTAATTTAGAAGTTAATTATTATTATTATTTTTGTTATAGATGATAATTAAGAAAATCACAATAATTTAAGTTATGAATCTTTCAAATTCAACTTAATTTTTAATAAATAATAATAATAATTTTATTTTGTAACTCATATTTTTATTTCACGTATAATATATATTTTAACATATAATTAATTTTATTTATATATTTTTTTATATAGTTATCATGAATATGTTATTTCTTCAGAATTAAAAATAACATCTAGTCTGGCTAAAAAATATTGTGTGAATTATTATGTTCGTATAATGCACTATTTATATAGAATGTTACATAAGTTTTTTATATAATATATTTATTTAATTTTTATTTCAACAAAAGTGAGAAATATATAGATCAATTAAAAAATATATTTAATGAATGATTTTTCTATTCCTGCAAATTAATGTGTTTTTCATATAATATATGTATTTCTTACTTATTTAAAAATACGTGCATATATTTAAAATTAAATTAAAGAAATGTAACACATATATCACATCAACTTATATTTAACGTTCGATTTTACCGATGTGCTATTTGCATTTTAATATTTTACTCTTAATTTGTATATAAATATCAAAATCATAAATACCAAACTTATAATAGAGCCGAGTTTCTAGTGGTAATTTTATTTGAAACATAAAAATTATATATATTTAGATTTAAAAAAAATATATAAATAAATATAAATTTTTGTTTATATAATATATTACAATACTTCATATACTGAGATTAAATACCAAATTCTGTCACGTGTTATTATCTGATTATCTTTTAATTTATTGCTAGCAAACAGGATTTTAAGCCCATCTTCTCCAAATCTCCAGAAGAGCTAGGTTACAAACGCATGAGGCTCAAACCCTAAAATTTCTCCCTGCACCTCTGCAATCTGAACAGATGAGGGAGAAAGAAAGCAGAGATCAGCCAGTAATCTGAAAGCAGGGGAGCCTCAGCTTTTTCACCCATTCCCGATAACTCTCCAGTTTTGGCGTTACTCCTCTGTAAACACCCACATGCCTACCTTCAATGCCCATCAGAGCACCCACCAACTAGCAGTGAAAACTCTCTCCCTCTCTATCTCTCTCTTTCCATTCTCCGTCTCCTCCTCTTCTCATTCTCCTTCTTCCTCATCACCACCGAAAGAAACAAGGGAGCTCGTGATTACTTCTTTAATCCCCGCATGAGGCCCACATCAATAAATGAGTCACTGACCTCATTAAGATCTGTCAGAAATCTTCCGAATAGATTTGGATGACGTCATCGTCGTCCTCTGCTTCCTCCTCCTCCATCCCCCTTCCCCTGCACTGTAGCAAGAGGGGCCCTCTCCACCGCTCCCTCTCCCTTTCTCCTTTTGGGATGAAAAGCAGAGTACCCTTTGCCTGCAAACAGCTGCCAAGAACAGGAGGCTGCACAGAGATCGCAGATATTTTGTCTGTGTTGATCATTGCGGATAGGAGATGGGAAAGAGGATGAGGAGAGAGAAAAGAAGGGGAGGAATGGGTCCCCCTAAAGCCTGCAAGGGGGGCTAATTTTTCTCCTTCCCTACTCTCTTCTTTGGGGGATAATTCATCTTTCCTCCCTCTTCCACCTCTTCTCATGTCTCTTTTATGATTCATCTTTCTTTTTTACCTCGGCCGCTTGCTCTTGAATGATGGACGATGTGCACCCTCTGATAAAGTTGATCTGAGCCATTCCTTTAAAATGCTATCCTTTTCCCTGATTCTTGTAATCCTCTGCTTTCCTTTTTTCCTTGGGTTTTTATCCCTGAAATGGCAATGAAATAATCTAGCTTTTTTAGTAGGGCAGATTTAGCCCATGCTTTGCCTTTGTTTATGCTGGACAAAAGACAGAATCAAGCTAAGCTATATTTTATGAAATAGCTCAGAGGAATGATTGCTTCTCTCGTGAGCCTGAACAAAGTATATGAGCTCTGATTCTCTTCCTTGATCCATAGGGTAAGTAAACCATTTGTTTATTTATCTTTTCACTCTCCTGTTGATCAATCATGGGGAGATAAAACCCAGAGACTTCCTCTTTTTCTTATGCTTTTTAAACCATTTGTTCTTGTCCTGTTGCGGGCTTTCACAGTAGAGAAAGAAGAGAGAGCCCCACTAACCTGATCAATCACAATGAGGATCCCACATATGTATATTATAGCCTTTGGCCTTTTGTTCTTAGGAAAGAGAAGATGCATTATTCTTCTGACTTCTGGGTCCCTAACTTTTGTTCTCTAGTACTGCGTGAAAACCCCATTCCCTGATCGCTTAGAAACAAAGAACAAGCTTTACTTTGGAAGAAGATGATATATATATATATATTGTCGTAGTGATGGGTAACTGATGAACTTTCTACTCCCCTGTTCTCTTCCACTGTTTCTGTGTGATGGGAAAAACCATATCTTGTAGCCCTTCAATGAGGAAATTCATTAGTTTCCAATTTTAGTAATCTCTGTTCTGCTTAAAGGTTTGTATAATCTAACCGTCATCTATAGTTTATGCATACTATCCTTTGCTTCATTTCAGTTTTGAGAAAGAACTCCGCTTGAAGATCGCTTCTTCTTCATGATTTACTTTCTCCTCAAACTTCATTCTACATTGCTTGCATTCCCGTATCATTCAGAAATTCTTTGATTTGTGCTCTTCCGCAAGTTAATACGTTGTAATTGTTTTCTCTGCTTAGGTAGCGATCAGAGCTCTTCGAAGAACCAAAAGATTTTGACTCTCTTTCTTGATGGACAACGATGTTTACAATGCTTCATCATCAACGGCAGATCACAGTTACATTTCCAGTATGTTTTCGAGTTTCGATCTCGGCAGTTGCAGGCAGATCATGCATACCGATCCCGTGTTTCCGACATATCAGGAACAAGATCTCGATAATCTTTGTGCGTCGAATCCTGCTTTAGTTAGTGGCGTAGATCAAATCGGAGATAGCAACTTCATATCTGCTAATTTCAACATTGCTTGCAATGCTTCAATTTCGACGACTAAGGCGATTATTAACTCAGATTTTTCGATTCAGGATGACAGGGGATTCAATTCTCTGTTGAATTATAAATGGGCATTTCCCTTAATTCAAACATCTAGTACAGTTCATCCGTCTTATCTTGTGGGATCTTCTCTGAGCTTTGATCATTCAAACTTCTCTAATTCGAACAGCAATGAGCTCTCCCTGAGTCTCAGCTCCCCTCAAC
This sequence comes from Apostasia ramifera, assembly GCA_019297695.1. Lineage (NCBI taxonomy): Eukaryota > Viridiplantae > Streptophyta > Magnoliopsida > Asparagales > Orchidaceae > Apostasia > Apostasia ramifera. Next base: position 106,789 of record JAEMOT010002862.1, on the reverse strand, counting down.
TCCCTTCTTTGAACTTGACCACTATCCCGGATCAGTGCTCGGAAGTAAGCTACTCGGGTTCAACACAAGCTAGTGATCATCATTCCTCGATAACGAATGGAGAGAAACTCTCTCTGTGGTACGGGTCTTCGTCTTCGTTCTGCTGCTCTCATGTGGTTTATGGATCAAGATATCTTAGCGCGCTTCAAGAAATACTTGCAGAACTTTCCTGCTATGCGATAGAAGATGTGGAAGAGATAGATGATTCTTCCAGTTGTTCTAATGGGAAAGGATTCGATGCATTCTGCCCGACTGACTTGCCGTTTTGTGTGGGAGGAGGAAATAAGTGTAAGGAACACGCCAATTGCCAGCTGCAGGAAATTCAGGCTGATTCGAAGAAATCTGAACTGATAAATATGATTCAAATGGTATAACAATCTTATTTCATGTTTCATTTTTGTTAATCTTTTCCTGCTTGATATTGCAGTTGATTCCCTTGTTGTTTTGCATTCATTTTTTTTTAAAAAAAAAATTTAATCTGTTCTTGCTTGCATTTTGTTCTGCAATGCACTTCTTTCACTAAATAAGAAAGCAGTTACCTTTCAAAAAAAGAAACAAGAAGGAAAAGTGATAGAGGTGGCAGATTCTTTTGGGGAAAATTTCATGCCAACCGGTAAAATCTCATCGATTTACTCCTTTACTCTTAAAACTTCAATGTTACGGATAGACCCTTAAATCACATCGACGTATTCAATCAATTCGTCTGTGTAGCTTTTGTTATATTATCAAAGAAAGATGGCTAAATTCTGTTGTCTTCGCCGAAATCCGGTGAGCTGTAATGAAACAAAGCCCGAGCTCGATTCTCGTCTAGTTGTGCGTACTCGTCTGGCTCTGCTTAGCCAGCCATAAAGTCAATGGAGATCAAAATCGCGAAGCTGGAACTACTTCTTGTCTTATCATGATGAGGCTGAGGGCTCTGGCCTCTACTGATCCTCTAGAACTACCTGCTTATGTGAGAGAATAAACATGCCGCATTCACGGGTTTTGTGCCAAGATCTCCGCTAGGGCTTGCATGCATTCTTCTCGATGAAGAATGTTCATCGAAGAGTATAATTACTGCTTTTCTTTAGTATTTTTTTTCAAGTCAAAACCTTGTTTATTTAAGCGGTGAATGAGATGCAAACTAGGAAATTTCCACAGTTTCTGTGGAGAATTCAGCAAATTGCGCAACTTTCGAAAACTATTTGGATTCGAAGTTGTCGGTTCTACTGTCAAACTCTTAGGCCGTCTTGCTTGAATTAACTGCTCTTCTATTTCTTGATCCTAACAGCTCGATGAGCGGTTCAACGACTTTGCAGACCAGATACAAAATGTCGTTTCGTCGTTCCACTCCACAGCTGAATCCGGCATTCAGCTCCCTGCTCAGTTTGCTCTCTGCAAGATCTCCAACTTCTACAAGAAACTGAGGAAGAGGATTACGGTTCAGATTGGCTTCGTCAGCCAAGAAACCAGTTCCAAGTTCGAGAAAAGCTTCGAGTCTTCTTTCATCCAGAAGCAATGGGCTCTGCAGCAGCTGAGACGAAACGATCACCCCTCCTGGAAACCCCAAAGGGGTTTGCCTGAAAAATCTGTCTCTATTCTTCGTGCATGGATGTTTCAGAACTTTTTGCATCCGTGAGTACATTCATGAACTCGAACTCGCCTCTTTTATCTTGAACTAGATTAAAAGGATTTCAATTCGCTTAAAACTCAAGCGTAATGTTGGATAGAAGAGGTGTGTAGAACTTAATATTTATAGATTTGAGATCGTTCGTTGCTCGTCGTAATGTCTGAGTCCTTGATCACGCATGCTACCTAGACGGTAAGAATCTTACGCCTACGCGCGAGTTTTGACTTCTTTTCCTATTAATTTTCAAACAAATTTAAGTTCTTCGATTACATCTATATAATGGTAAGTTAGCTGTGGCATGTGTCTCTCATAATCATTCTTCGAAATCTTCATCGCAACTTTGAATCTTTCTAATGTTCGAATATTTGCAGGTATCCCAAGGACAGTGAGAAACAGCTCCTGGCACTTAAAAGTGGATTGACGAGGAATCAGGTAACACCGAATCGAGCTTCAATCAATAGTTCGAATCTGTCGAAATCGTGAACTAATCGTCGCTTCTATCTGCTGTCTCAGGTATCAAACTGGTTCATAAATGCGCGGGTTCGCCTCTGGAAACCGATGATCGAGGAAATGTATACCGAAATCAATAAAAAGAATCGGGCGGACGAAGGACCTTGCGGTCGGCGGCGAAGCCACGGGAGCATGAACAGCCAGAGAAACCAGATAAGCTGAACTCAGTTTATGGTATTGATTAATGAATATCAATATGGTATGCTGTTTTTCAGTGTAGTTATTTTTCTGGTGATTGAATGAAGAAATTTAAGGATGATATTCATATTTCATCCTTCTCTATGTTAGAACTCTGTTTTCCTTGTCTCTATTGTTCCCCTTCTGCTTATATGTATATCCAACTCTCTTTTTCACATAATTGAAGTTATTAGCATTCTAATAATACTAAAAAGTGTGGGTTGGTTTTCATTTATTTTTAGATTATCATATTAAAAAATTGTATTTCCTTTGAGGTTAAACTTGATTAGGCTAAATAATTATTATTTAAAAAAAAATATAATTACTTACATGCCATACAATTTAGTTTTATTTATGTTTTACCCATTCATTCTTAGTTAATTACGCTATGCACACTCAAAATATTATAAAATCTTACATACACATTTTAATTTATTTCTATTGTAATGAGTAATCATAATTTTTCAATAACCTAACTATAGTTAGATTATAAAATATCTGAGCTATTCATCATATTATTTTAAAGATATTTAAATATATTTTGAGTGAATTTTAAAATCTTAATGTTTAGGTGGCGGCGAAGGAAGGAGACATTCGCGTTGATTTTAGGATAAATCAGCGTTTTAGTGTGATATTGAGGAAGAGAAAAATATATATTATTAAAAAAAAATATAATTTTAATGATTTACTAATGGAATATTTTTTTTTCAAATAGATTTTGATTAAGTTTTAACTTAAATGTGTATGTAAGATTTTGTAATGTTTTAAGTGTGCATAGCGTAATTAATTAAAAATTAATAGGATAAGGCATAAATAAAATTAAATTGTGTGGTAGTTAATTATCCTCAAAAAAAAAAATAAAAAAAAATCTCACAATCATATTAATAGATGAGCCGAATTCCTAATAAAATGGGGGAAAATATGGAAATAAAATAATATATATTATTAGACATTTAAAATATTTATAAAATCAGTCTGAAATTGCACTGTGACGGATTTTTTTCATTTATTAATTTTATAATTTTTAAAAACTTAATTTTAAAATATTAGTATTAATATTTTTAATTTAAAAAAAGTAAATTTAAAACTTTTATTAAATCTTAAAAAATATTATAATAAAATGATATAATAATTTTTTAAAATATACTAATGATTTAAAATAATTAAAAAAATAATCAATAAAATTTTGAAAAAAAATGAAATAATCAAAATTTCAGCACTTTTATAATTTTAAAAACTCAAATCAGAATTTTTAGAAATTTAAAATTAATTTACAATATCTTTTCAATTTTAAAATTTAGATGCAATTTATCATTAAAATTACATAAAATGTGAAGTTAAATAAAATGTTTTTTTGCAACTTTAAAAAATCTAAATTAAAATTTTTTAAAAATTAAGATTAATTTATAATATTCTTCTAATCTTAGGTCAGATATAATTTATCTTAATTTTTATTAATTTTTTGTATAATTAATTTATTTTATATTATACATATTTTTGAAGATTGAATAAAAATTTTCAAGCAAAGTTTTTATTTTCTTTTCACAAATCAAACTATTCTAAAACACGACAAAAAATTTCTGCTTCTGCGACAGCAAAATCTGTCGCAGATCCGTCGAAGACCGTCGCAAAACAAAAACTGCGACAGCGCACAGCCGTCGCTAACACTGTCGCAGATACCATCGTCGCAGATGGTATCTACGACGGTTGATACGGTCGCAGAAACCTTCTGCGACAGCCGTGGCTGCTCGTCGCGGAAACAATCTGCGACGGCTTCGATGGTGCAATCGTCGTCGCAGGATTCTAAAATGCTATTATTGTTTTAGGTTTGTGGTGCTCTCTTTATGGTCGAAAACCTTAAGATTTTTCGTTTTTTGAGAATAGAAAAATTGGAAAATTTATGATTGATATGTGTTTAATAATTGAGTTACATTATAGTTATGCTATTTAAGTCGAGTTAGATTCGAATTTGGGATGAACTCAACTTCCAACTAATTTTAACACCCCTACTCCTTAGGTGTATTCCTAGCAGCGATAGAGTTGGCAGCGATGAGCTAGAGATGGCAACTACGATTAGCTTGACCAGCAGTGGCGAGGTGGAGGTGGTAGTGGGGAGCTGAAGATTGCGACGAAGGAGTTGGCCTTGGGTAAGTAGCTGCAAGCTGCGATGATTTGGTAGCTTGGCTGGCGAGCTGGCGGTGATGGTGGCAGGCTGGAGGCTTAAAAAAAACATCGAGGAAGGGGAAATGAGAAGATTGAAGAAATAATGATAAATCTAATGTTTTAAAAACGGATCAAACTGGCTGATTCAACCAGTTGAACGATGAACTGATGGTCTAACTGGTCTAATCAAGTCTTAAAATTGGTCTAACCAGTCTAATCAAACCAAAAACCAACTGATCGTTGCAATTGGACTGATTAGATCACGTGCTTCTCTATTCATCCTCTTAATAATATAATATGAAGGAGATTTCATGCCACACTACCACTCTTTAATAATATGGAACTAAATCTCACTATTCAGATAAAGTAATAAAGATTTTTTTTTATGTTGTACTTTTTTTATTAATATTTATAAAATTTACTCTATAATTTATAATAATAATATCCTTTATATTATTATTTAATTTTTATTTTGTTGTTGTTTTATTAATATTTATAAAATTTGCTACATTATTTATAATTTGTTAAAATAACTTTATTTTTTAATAAATAATTCACTATTTTTTCTTATTTATAATGAAATTTTTATATTTTAATTATTTAATAATTTTTTAAAATTTAATACTATTAAATTTGATTTTTTTTAATATTTTCATAAAATTATATTTTTATTTTATGATATATTTTATTTATTATTATTTATATTATTATAAAATTATATTTTAAAATATTTATTAAATCATATTTTCAAACCCGGTTCAACCCTACTTGAACTTTAAAATTTCGACGGTTTTATTTCACCCAATCTCCTAGTTTGGTTCAAGGGGAGTTTTTTGCCCAACAAAAATTTCAACTAAAAAAATCAACTTTATTTCACATCTAATACAAATACAAATATTAGAATTAAAAGTATTTTATATTTTACACACTTTCTAATAGTAAAATAAATTTTTCTCTGATTAAACTTAAAAAATAAAATATTTTTTTTTTCATGTCTAAAAAAAAATTCGAACCAAACGAGGCCAAATTAGTCTAGTTTTCTTTGACCAATTAAATATCAATTCATTTAATTTTTTTTTAAAGATGAAATAATTTAACAAAATTTGTCAAATTGAACCAATTTAAGATTTTTGGGGTGTGAGAGGACCTACGTACATTTTATTGACAAAAACAACTTAGATGATATGTATTATATTTTAAGTACTTAGAATGTAATTAGGCGTTTATGGGGCCCATGGAATAATCACATAAAGTTTACTGTGATAATGTTTTAATTAGATATTTAAACTTTTAAAACTATATTTAAACTTTTAAAACTATATTTAAACTTGATTTTATCATTAATTTGGATGAGTTATTATGTTTTAATAATTATTTTGTTATATGTATTTACTAAAACAAAGTTGGAGATTGTTTCAAGCTTGATTCGCAAACATAAAGACCCGTTTCGGCTTGGTTCGTATTTGGTTTGTAATTGAGCTCATATATTATATTTGAGTTAATGAATATAAAAATTATAAACTAGCTCGTATTAAGAACATTTTTGTATGCACGACTCATCATTGTGCTAATTTAAAATTCATGATTTTTTTTTACAAGATATACTAAAATCTCTAAATGGGCTATTAATTGAGCTTAAATAAGCATCATATTAAGCTTTATAATCGAACATGTTCATATATTTCATATGAACAATTCATGAACATTAACAAACCGAACATTAGTATACTCATATTTGTTCATTTGCTAATCGAGCTTTTAAAATTAAATTCATACTTGTTTATTAATAATTATGAATTGAATATGAATGAATTTTTATTGAATTGAGCATCGAGTTGTTGATTGAAACTCGGTATATTTACAGCCTTAGTTACCCATAATACATGCAACCCTGTAGCATGCGAGCTAGTTTTGGGGCGGTCTAGCCTGTGTTAGCCACTCAACGTCCACTAGTTTTATTATCTATCTTATTTCCCGCAAATTTTAATTGATACTAACATCTAAAGCAAAGAACTAAAAAAAAGTACAAAACTTTTATGTTTCATTGAATTCTAATATATTTACATACAATTAGGCAATTACCAAGTACTCCTACTTAATAGATCAAGTAATAATATAGTGTAATTAAATCAAAAATTAGCCAAATCATAACAAATTATAATATCATCTCAGGTGTTTACGTAGAAAAGGATTTAGGCTAAATGAGTCCTATGATTGTTCCCGAACAAGAAGAATTCGACCAGCTCTGATTCACTGAACAATCTCACCAGTGGAGGGATTAGTATGAAGCTAAGAGCCTAATTGAATCACTTAACCACCCAGCTGAATAGCCAACCCAAATAGATTACTCGAATGATATTTCCAAATTACTTTCTTGAATTTTCAATTTTCTCTCTTTCTAACAGGGGAAGCTCTATATTGAAGGAAATGTCAATCATCGATAAGCTAGTTTGAACGACGGGGAGATAACTCTCTTTGGACCAAATTTGTTAGATGAAGTTATTGAGAAAATTGGACAGATCGAGAAAAAGTAAAAGTGGTTCAACATAGACAGAAGAAATATTATGATATAAAGCATCGACAAATTGAATTTCTAGAAGGTGATCATATTTTTCATTGAGTTAGTCAAATGAAAGGAATAAATAGATTTAGTAGAACTGAAAAGTTGACCCAAGGTACATAGGGTCATTTCAAATTCTAGAGTGAGTTAGGCATGTGGCATATCGAGTAGCACAACTGTAATATTCAGGTGTTAAATTTCAAGTTATAATTATGATGTTAAGTTAAATGTTGTGTTAAATATATTAATTAAAAAATTAATATGTCAAATAACATTATAAATATTTTTATAATATAATGTAACTCAAAATGGGATTTGAAATGTGTTAAAATTGAATTGAGTTTAATATGAGAAAAATCAATCGAATGGTCTGTGCACAACGTCCTGCGTTGGTAAACAAAAGAAGCACACGTACGGGAGAAGATAAAGATCTTTAATATATATAAATATAATAAATGTATGTATTTATATAGATATTAATGGGATAATTATAATCAAGTTAGCTTTGCTGTCAATAGAAAAATACAACATGAAAGAGAGAAAAAAAGAGAGAAAGAAAAAAAGACTTTAGTAGTTTCTACATGACGAGATTTTATCAACTCAAATTAAAATAGGAAAAACTAACTTTATATGATTTATTTGTTAAATGCTAAACATAAGTTCTATTACTTACTTATGTTGATTTATTTATGTATTCTACTGTATAATGATTTGCTATTATTTTATGATTAATATATTATTATTTTGCTAATTAAACTGATTTGTATTTTTTTATTATTATTGATATAGCTAGTGATTTGATGGATAAAATATTGAATTGAGATAAATAATATTTATTTCTAATTTTGGTATAAATAATAGCTATGAAAATAAACTAAAGAAGGCTATTTGAGCAATTGAGCAAGTAATGAGAGAGAAGTTCTAAAATTATTTTAAGCGATTTTGAGGACAAAATTTGTAAAAGTAGAGGAGAATTGTGTCGTCCTCAATTTTTGAATATTATAAATACTGTGATTAATATAAAATAATTGTGTTTAATTTTACGTGAGAAATTATATTAAATAAGTAGTTGAATTTTTTTTGAATATTTTTCAAGAAAAAGTAGTTGAATATTATTAGATATGATATTTGAGTAATTAGTGTATTTGGGTAATAAATTGAATTTGGATTGAAATGAGTTAAAAAGGACCCAGAAGTGAGAATTTTTGTTTGAAAAATAATAATTTTAGGACTTATATTCAAGAACTTTAAAAGTAGAGGGAAATATGCAATTTCACCACAATTGCCATCGGTGGTGGAGTTGCCTGAATTGGGTGGAGTCCCGGTTAGCGTGAGGAAGAGAAAGTGGATGCTTTTCACTCTTTCTCCCCTCCATATCCCTTTCCTTCTCATCCTTCTTCCTCTCCTCCATTTCCACCATTCTTTCTCATCCTTCTTCCTCTCCTCCATTTCCACCATTCTTTCGTATTCTTTCTTCTCATTCTCCCTTGTTGTAGCAGCTTCGAGAGCTTGATTATGGCCTTTAACAACGAGGCTTAGCAGACAGTCCCTCCATGGAGGAAGACCTCCGTGGCTGGTAGCCATGACTGGCAGTCATGCATGGCCATGAGAGGGAGCAAATGAGAGAAAATGAAAGAGAGAGGTAGCATCAATAGAGAGAGAAAGTGGGAGCCAAGGGTTGATTGATAATTAATTAATTATATGAATTTGATATTTTGATTTTTTTTAAGTTAAATGGATTTGATTTACTATGAAATTAATTGTAAGTATAGATCTTGACTTGCTCTTTATAGTGATATGAGATTTGTATAAAGACTATTAATTTGACAATAAATAAATATATTTTTCTTAGTTAGAAAAATATAATTATTATAAACTATTATATATATATATATATATATATATATATATATATGTGTGTGTGTGTGTATTTAATTAATTTTGATAAAAATTTACACAAAAATTATTGAAGTCTAATTTAGCCTTGAAAATTAGATGGATTCAAGAATATGGTGTAGGAGGACCAACTCAAGTGATTGTTGATTAAATACCTGTCTTTTTATAATTACATACTTATGTTTATAATATTTACATGTTTTAATAACTGTGCAACATGTTATATTACATATTAATTATGTTGTTTAGTTGTTGAAAGTAATATGAATATATTGAGATATTATAGTCAATTAAATAAGCTATAAGTACTTTATTTCATATGAGATGTTATTCTTCAGAATATTGACATTGAAATGAGTGTTATATGTTGACAACAATAAAAAAAAGTATTTAAAGATGCTGTCAATCCCTAATTCAAGCTATTGATATTGTTATGATATAGTGATTGTATTGAGATTTTTCCATTGCACTATTAATTAGAATAATTCATATAGAGATTTTTTTCATTCACTATTGATGGGAGTACTAATTCTTTGAGTGACCATATATTGATATTAATTTTGATGATAATATTAAGATTTCTCAATTGTACTACTGACGGAAGTAGATCTTTGATAGGATAAAGAGATTAGATAACAGTCTAACATAGCTTTAGGGCCCTGACTTGAAGGAATGTAAAATAAAATAAGAACATAAAAAAACATGCTATAATTATTATTATCAATATCACTCTTGTAATTATTATTATTGTTATTTTAGTGTATTGAGCATATTATTATTGTTGATATATATTATTATTAAAATCTATATTTGATTTATTATAATTTTAGTATGCCATCATGTTAATGTTTTCATATGAGTTTGGTTAAAAAGTTTTAAGTCATGAGACTCACATTTTCAAATATATTTAGATACCTCAGCTGCTGCGCAGAAAGAATAGTGATAGATAATTATTTAGTATACCAAAATCTCTCTATTGTATATTATTTTTATATGAATATTTGTACATATAACTTAGTTTTATTTGATTGAAAATATTTAATTTTTTACTGTTTATATACTTTGCCTGGTACCGATTTATATTTTTATTTTATTACTAATTATTATTATCTTTTTGAACTGAGACGTGACGATTGTGGTATCAAAACAAAATTATAAACTCTAAAATGGTATCTTAAGAGTAAGATGTGAGTGGACTGTTATAATTATTTTATCCTAAGTTAAATTGCTTAATTTACTCTAGCACTAAATAATAGCTTTAAGATTATAAGCAATAATTGATGCATCAACTTTATAAAGTGAATTATAAATAAAAAACATTACATAGGACATTATTATAGATGGATGAAGTAATTTTTTTAAATATAAGTATAAATATTAAAAATTAAATTCAATCATATAATGCCTCGTAATAGGAACAGGTAATTTCTGAGTGTAATCGGAATTTCTAACTCAAAGTGGAACACATTTGCCGGGGGATGTGCACTGCATCTTAGTAGGTTGCGGCAACGATCGTGCGGACTAACGACAAATATGTAGCCTTCTTCCCTATCCTACTTTCCATCTTACAAACATAGAAAAATTTAACAATGAAAGAAATGTCAGCTGCTAACTACAGACGATTGAGCGAGATGGCAAATCTGTTCAAGAATACTGTAATGAAAAGAAATTGACGAATTCAATTTGAATATACACGAAAAATGCCATGTGATAAAGATTGTAGAATTCAATTAATACACAGTACTTGTAAGTAAATAATTTTGTAAGATTATAATAACTTTAGTTAACAACTGAACTAAAATTAAGTCCAGTTGAGACCTCAAGGATGTAGAAGGAAAAAAAAAATTCAAATCATGGATCTTTATGAAACATTTGCTTTAATTTTAGAGACTCAAATATAATTTATCTTAAAATATATGTATTCTTTCTCCCAACAAGTAACTAATCAATACAACATGATGAAGCATGCAGCTCGCATGTCACAGGTATTGATGTAAAGTAAATATATAAATATTATATAATTTTCTAAAACATGATTAAACTAAAAACATAGTAATTGGATTTAATCCTATTGAAAGTTTAGGACTTAGCTGTAATTATCCTCCCTAAGAAGAAGCTACTGCGGCGGCGAAGACGACGATGACAGCATGACGATCTCGGCGAGCTTCTGAAGGTTTATCCGCACGACGGTGTCGACAAACATCTTGGTGTCCTGCTCCGTGTTCCCATCCGGCACGTCGACGACGTAGGACTCGACGACGACGGTGTACGGCTTGCCGCCGCCGGCGGCAGCCCGCAACTCGCTCAGGGAGGTGACGGAGCGGTAGTTCTTGAGGCGGTGCTGGCCGCCGGTGACGCTGAAGCTGATGACGTGGCGGTCGTCGTCGAGGAGCTCGAGGCGCTCGGTGCTGGTGGAGGCGGGGAGGCCGGAGACGACGGTGACCTCCCTGACGGAGCCGACGGCGGCGCCGTCTCCGTGGGAGAGGAAGCAGCTCTTGATGAAGTTCTTGTAGCGCTGCGGGCAGTCGAAACGGCGGACGATGGGCCAGACGGCTGCGAGCGGGGCTTCGATCCTCTGGGTGACGAGGGAGCCGCAGGTTCCCGGCCTTTGCCGGTCGGAGGTCGTGTGGTGGGAGAGAATGACAGGCTCGAGAACTGCGAGCTCCGGCTCCGATAAGCCTTGCCGGCGGGCCTCCTCCATGGAGATGGTCGGCGGCGAGATGCGGGAGCGATCGATTTGAGAAGTGATAAATATGAAGGAAGTGGGCAAGAGAAGACGAAGCGGGAGAAAATGGAAAGGGTTGTCGCTTTCGCTAAAAAGGAGTAAAACGCTGCACGTGGGAAAGCCCGTAGATCACGTGAGGCTCGCCCCCGGGGCCAGCCGCCCAACAGCTTAGGTTGAGGGCCTTGAGGCTGTCCGTTATTTTCGTTCTCTCTTTTACAACTTTGGTTTGTGATTTTTGAAACAATTGTTTTTTCTATGAAAAAAATGATTTTTTTTTTCATTTTCTATGAAAAAAAATTCATTTTTTTCATTTTCTATGAAAAAAAATTCAATTTTTTCATTTTCTATGAAAAAATTCAATTTTTTTATTTTCTATGAAAAAATTGAATTTTTGTCTTTTCTATGAAAAAATTGAATTTTTTTCTTTTTTTATGTAAAAAATTATTTTAATTTCTTTGTTCTTTGCATAATAAATTTCTCCGTTCAAGAACCCAACTTAAGACTAATACATAAGTGTAAATATCTTTACTTAAAAATATTAAAAGAATTGAGTCTCTCACAGCAATGAAAAGTTTATAGTAGAAGCATTCAATAAAGATAGATCGCATAAGAATATGATTTGATTCTCAGTAAAATCTCAAATATTAAAGTATTGCCTACTTTAATCGATTATATTCCAAGCCTCACGATTTTCTCTTGAATGTGGTATTAAAATTCTAAGTTCACGTTTTTATATATATAGTTCATAAACTCTTATTCATTTTTTGATGTGAGACGATTCATACATATATATATATACTTTTTTTATTATGCCTAAAAAATATATAAAATATCTAAAATAATTAATAAAATAAAAAATGCAATTCATTTCGACATGACTAACATGTTTTTAGTAAAGCACATTGTTTCTCCTTTTCTTAATATTTACTCTTATATTATTCTGTAAAAAAGATCTTAAATATATTTATTTACACAAGCAATATCAAATAAATTATTTTTTTGAAATTTTACTCAATATCTCTATGATTCGCATCAAATAAGGGATATATGTCTCTTGTAATCGTATTGTTTCACGAATTCATAAACATCTCAGTGCTATAAAAAATGTTATAATATAGTATTTCGATATAGATAAAATTATACTCTCAAATGATTTATCTCTACAGAATATTTTTCCTTTTTCGCTTTCTTATATCACATCTTTAAATCCGTCTAATTGCTTGACATAATTAGCGATAATAAATACTTTATTTTACCAGTTTAAAAAAACTTTTGCGGTACTAGAAATGTTAGGAAATATTAAAATGAAAAATTGCATTTGTAATTTCATGAAAATGATCATATGATATTTGTAGCTCCTATAAATGTCCCCAAACTTTAAATTTAATTAATATTTTTACGTGGCAATTATGTCACATAAATAACATAATTAATTTTACTTATATGACAGTAATGCTCATATAAAAATTTATAATTAACGTGAATATTGGAGGACATTTATGTAAAAGCTTATAGTATTACTTGTGAAATATATCAAATATTAATAAATAATTATACCAAAAATTATTTTAATAGAGGCCCAATTTACTATAATTGGTTATATTATTGTCATGTTATCTAAAACAGTATCAATTATGTAGAAACTTTAAGCAAATTACTATTACCTCCTGACAGCACCCACTCGAGGCCCCACCCCCTCTAAAATTACAGTTTTGCCCTCATTCCTTTTATGTAATTACTTGTTTATTTAATTTATTTAATATATTTTTCTTATTTATTAAATTTAATTAATTAATTATTTTTTAATATTTTTTCTATTTTATTTATTTAATATTTTTTAGAGTGCTNTTTTTTTTACTTTATTTATTTAGTATTCTTTAGAACACTCTCTTGAATTAATTATTTTTTTTTTTAATTTAATTATTATATTTTTCTTATTCATTAATTTTAATTAATTAATTTTCTTATTCATTAAATTTAATTAATTAATTTATTTTCTACTCAATGAAGAATCAAAATTTTTTTTCAAGATACTGATGTGATTAGACTAGCAGAATCAAATCTGCATTTATTTACAACTTACTGAAGAATCAAATCTGCTTTTACAACATATTGATGTAATTAGAATAACACAATCAAATCTACTTTTGTTGACCAATGAGACCAACATCCAATAAGTTCTGGCTATGAGTTATAAGTTGCAAGATACTTTGTCACACATTCTTCCCCTGGCTATTATATTTTTCTTATTCATTAAATTTAATTAATTAATTATTAAAAAAAAAATATATTTTATTTATTTAATATTCTTTAGATCACTCTCTTTAGTTAATTATTTTTTTTATTTAATTTAATTATTATGATTTTCTTATTCATTAATTTTAAATAATTAATTTTCTTATTTATTAAATTTAATTAATTAATTATGTTCTAATATATTTTTTTTACTTTATTTATTTAGTATTCTTTAGAACATTCTCTTGAATTAATTATTTTTTTATTTAATTTGATTATTATGTTTTTCTTATTCATTAATTTTAATTAATTTTTTTTATTCAATAAATTTAATTAATTAAATTATTTTCTACTCACTGAAGAATTAAATTATTCTTATTCATATATTTTGGTGTATCTTTTTTTGCATTATTGCATGTACTCTTCTCTAAATATGGCTAAAATAATATTGGGTTTGTTCTGAAAAATATGTTTGTTTGCAAGTTATATATATAATCGCTTTTGCCACAAGTGAAAAATTATTGCCAAAAAAAAAGAATAAAATATAAATATAAATAAATATATAAAGACTATTAAATAAGTAAAATAGAAATAAATATAAATATAAATATAAAAAGAAAAATAATATAAAGAATAAAATAATTAAAATCAAAAGTAAAATAAAAGAATAAAAGAACACAAATAAATAACATAAATAAAAAAAGAAACACAAAAAAACAAATAAAAAATATATAAGATTTCTTAAACAAATAAAAGTG
>JAEMOT010002862.1:77981-91526 GCA_019297695.1 Apostasia ramifera | reverse complement strand
CTAGATGATTCATACCCGAACCCGCCCCATTCATAACGGGGCGGGGAGGGGCGGGGCGGGGCGGGGGTTGCGGGTAAAATTTGAGTACCCATACCCGTCCCATTAGGGACGGATCGGGGCGGATTAATTGAGTACGAGTACAAATTGCCACCCCTAGGCCCGGGTGGTGGGGGGCATTAGCAGCTCCCAAACTTTAAATGAATTAGCAGGATAATTTCATTAATCATTAATTTGCCAATAATTGGAGACTGAGGGCATTGGGAAGCGCAAAGGCCATGAAAATCCGTGTACTACATTGTAATTTTTCTCCGCTAGAAGACAAATTCTAGAATCCATGGGCCCTTCTAGACCGACGTGAGGTACGCCTAGGTGATATAAAATTTTATTAAAACGAGAACGGCATTAGAGCTCAACGAAGAGTTTATGAGCGAAGAAGCGGTACTGGGCGTGGGTTCGAGATGAAACGAGATTGCGCAGGGCGTGGGAACTGGGGTACTGTGACTGATGAAGTTCTGGTGCAGCTAAGATCTGTATTTTTTCCTTCATAAATTCAGATTATTGTTGAAAGTTATATGTTCGAGTTTGGTGCTATGATAAACATTCTGACTTGGCTGTGTGTTCTTTGGTAGGGAAGCTGAGGAGAGTTCGAGTCTTGATGAAAAAATTGTGACCTCCGGTAAGCGATTAGAACTGGAAGGTGGACAAGGAGAAGATGCAAGCAAGGATAAAAAGGAGGGAAGTGAAAAACGTAGAAGAGGAACAAGAGGAAGATAATGTCTGCACATTTATTTATGTTTATACACAACATGACAGGAGCTCTCATGGTTGCTATGAAATGGCTTGTTTAGCAGTATTAGAATTTAGAAAATAGTTTATTAGAATGATGGCCATAGTATTTTTAAATGCGATTGTCATTTCACATCTTGATTTGAGAATGTTGGTTAAGTGATAACTATCTGTTCACTACCCAATGCCATATTACCTTAAAAAATATGAAGAGTAATTGCTTAGTAGACCCGGCTTCTTTTGCAGTCCCAAATTCCCTGGTTTAGGCCTCAAAAATGTCATTTTTTGTAATTTGATTGTATTTTTAGTAAGTTTTCTTTTTGTTGTTATAGCAAATGAATTATGGTGAATCGATCGAGCCATATTTTGGGTTACTAATCTAGTTAGATGCAGGCAATTGGCAGATCCTTTTTCATTTATTTTTTATTTGGGTAATTTTCTTAGGGTTTTCTTCTATAAATCTTGGGGTCTAATGCATTATTAGGTAGTTTTATGAATGACTTGAAACTCTAATGTTTGCGTGTGAAGTTTATCTTTCACAGTTCTGTGTTTTTTTGTGCACCTCTTTTATCTTGAATGTCGGAAATGTGATGTTGGATGCGTCAAGTAGGACATCTTGGAACTGGGATGTTATCTTTCTTATTTTCATATTAAGTGGTTCATTATGAAAATATTCTATATTAATCTTAGTGATCATCCATTGGAACTAATGACAAACTATTAAGTGCTATATAAGACTTACTAATGGCCATTTCAAAGGGGTCTTGCATTGTTTGTGTATGCAAGTTACTAGATTCCCTTGGCCGATATATGATTTTTAATCGCGGCAATGTCATGCATCTAATGTGCATATTTTTGTAAAACTCATTGGGAACATGCATTATTTGAATTTGTTGCCACACATAGACCATATTGTGCTATTTCTATAATGTCTTAATATTGTCTTTGTAATGATATTTTTTGCAAGGAAATAATTTTTTCTTTTTCTTCTTTTTTTGAAATATGTCCTAGATCTTGTATATATCGAAATATATTCGAATACAAACTACATTGGAACATTTTTTGATCTTCGAGCACCCTCTATTAGGGACAAAATTATCTTTTATTGCTAAATGAGCAAGTTAATCAACTGCATTGCTCACTATAAGTAATTCAAAACTGATTTTATATGTGTCAAAAAAACATAAAAGGTCTATTATATGTCCATCCATATCTTGCTCATGGATTAGGTTGGTTTTAGCTCTCTAGTGTCTAGATTCATCGTGACGTCTCAGCCATTGCTCCGACAATTTGAGAACCTTCATAGAGTCATCTTCAATCCACACTCTATGGGCTTCCCTTAACTTTTGGTTGCAAACTTCTTGTCCTCAATCATTGCCATTTTTCAACTATAATGACTGCACTTTGAGGATTCTCTTGCCACCAATTTGCATTATATAGCTTGTATGATCATGGATCAAGTAATATGCTGCACCCACTACATTTCTTTGCACTGAGCCATCCAAATTTGCCTTGTACCAGCAGGGAGGGGGGCTTTCACCAACCCTCAAAAATAACACAACCCTTATGGGCTTGTTGGATTCTAGTGACTCCTACGGTGCTCCAAGTTGCCATTCACAATGCTCAAAACATTCATGAAAATGCTTTCAGGGGAGGTGGTTGGTTTGCTATGAGCCTTGCAGTTCGTTACTCTCTAAGTGTAATAGAGGATTGCTACTTTCCTTATAAGCCAAACGCAAGTCATTCTTACAAGTTACATTTATTTTAGTCATCATACCCAATTTCTTCTGCAAAGAGTTAGATAAGAGGATCATTCCATAATCATATTACAAAGTGCATTTATGTTAATATGGTGGAGATCTTCCTCTTTCCACATCCCCATGGTTATAAATTTTGTAGTAGTCAGTCCCCTTCTAACATGGACATGCCATTCAATAGGATAGAGATATAATGACCGCTTTATTTTGAAGATGACAATAGTAATACTTTGAATTAGATTCATTTGGTATTGACTGTATGGTTTATTCGTGAATGAGTGATGCTGTTACTTTTCATTTTTATGGTATCTTTTGCTGTCACGTTGTTGTATCCAAACGTATTTGTTGCGGGAGATTACTCTGGAGGAGCACGAGAAGCTAAGGGAGGGAAAAAGTAAGGCTTTACTTGCTGTGAAGTTTGAAGAGAGAAAAGTTGAACTTGACAAGGACTTGGAGTCAATGCAGCAACTTTCTATCAAGAAAGGAAATGTGATGTTTTCATCAAACTGGTAAAACCTAATAGTTTCATCAGAATTTACAGGCTCGCCCATTAAGTTCAATATTCTTGCAGGGTTCTGAGAAATATTCTTCTGAAGGAAGAGATAAGGCTGAAAAAGGAGGAAAGAGCCATAAAGGTATGCTTTACTATACTTTAGAGGAAGAACTTTGTATGAAATAACTCATGACTGACCTCAAGGATGCACGTAAAATGATTCAAAATATGTGGGAAAGATTGGCTTTACCTCATGAACAATCTAAGGGCGTAATCTTCGTCCATGATGAATTATAACTCTGTGGGCTTGCAAACCAGTTTGATCTAATTACATCTATATGGTCCAGAAGTATGAACCAAGCCCCATCTAAAAGCTGTCTACCCGAATTAATCGGTAATGCATTTGGATCTGTGTCAACCTTAACACGACCTGAAAACAGATCTTATCCGCTCTGATTGCTCATGGGTTTGGATCAGTTCGATCATGACCCGATTCGATTAGGCGCTGGACCCAAATGCAGCGCACACTTCTGTAGAAAGAGAATGGTTTCTAAATTTTAAAATCTCTAGTTTATTATGCTTCTAGGTGTGGAATTGGCTCTAACAAGACTCGAATTTAGACCTGATCTGAATGTTGGAAATGGATCCCTCAGAGAACCTGCTTATTTGGTGATCTTTGTAGGTCATGAACATCAATTGGCTCTGACAATTCTTCTTTATTTTCTTATAATTGTGAAATATGCACAAAAAATATTTCATTACTTATGTTGTCGCAGGTAGTTATGTCGCATTGGGCTCCACTCAGCGCATACATGGCAGAACTCGATTGACTGCCCCAACATTTAGGAGATAATTGCTGCTTGAAATGTATCGGCAGATCCAAATGTCATCATTGATGGTGCTACACTGACTTCGTTCAATCTCTCTGTCTCTCTATGTGTTATGGATGGTTCTGGATGATTGTTGGCATTAAATTTTAGAGTTCATTGAATTCATGACAAGTATCGCTGTTTTACATCAAAAATAATTCAAGTTGACCAATAATGAGATTGTAATTAATTGAATTCATTTGATATGATATAGTCGATATAGTTTTAAGTATTTATTTTATATTTCTCTTCTATATATATATACAAAAACTCCTACCTTGTTCCATAATAATTTGAAATTTATTTTATTTCAATTAACTTATTTTTTTAAATTATTCATTTGCCCATCATAAAATCTGGTCAACTCAGAAAATCCACATCTTAAGCTTTTAGACTACTAGTTAGGGTTGTTATCAGAAAATCCGTATCTTTTTGATTTGATTATGGAAGTCATGACTAGACATATTCAAGATAAAGTGCCTTGGTGTATGCCCGGCTTGGCTCAAAATCGGTCCGAAATCGAAATGAGATATGATTCGAGCCGGCTCGGCTCGAAATGACTCGATTTTGATCCAGCTCGAATCATGATTTGAGTCGGCTCGTAATTGTAAAAAAAATATAAAAATATTATGTATTCAAGAAAATTTGAATGGGACCTTGAGGAAAATAAATCTTAAATCGCCTTCATTCTACCACTAAACCTCTAATTAAATTATATATAATAATATTATATCAATATTATTTATGTTATACATATAATTTCGAGCCAAATCAAATCATATTTTGAGCGAGCTAGGGCTAACTTGAAATTGGCTCAAAATAAATGTCGAGCTAAAATCCTTAGCTCATGATTCGATTCAAAATTTTCGAACTGATTTTGATTCGATTCAAAAATCAAATGAGTTTCGAGCGAGTTTCAAGTTTCAGATATTTTTGACGCCCCTACTACTAGTTAAATGGGCATGGGCATGTGCGGTGCACGTGCCATGTTAGCTATATTCATAAATTAAAATCATGAATGCCATTAAACATGAAATTATTGTACATATATCTATTTATAATTACATGCCAATTATATATAAAAATAATAGTTAAAACAGAAAAGTTGTGTTAATGCCTCATTGAGTAAAATCTTTTAATGTGTTCATCATTTATTTTGTTTCGTTACTTGTTTTTTCTCAGTGACAGTGAAGAATCATCGAAGCAGAGATAGCTTCAGCATCTCGGGCAACTGTAGAATTAGCAACTGAAGCTCTTTTACTAAAGTAAATATAGAGAATTATCTTTCGAATGTTTAATAAAAACTAGATAATAAATTGCAAAGATAATATTTATGTCAGAGGCAAATTCAAAGCAAATCATCTTCGAGGTATGTAACATAATCGCAAATGTGAAAAGAATAGCGTCTCCAAACTGCGTATCAACTTATCCAACTGTATCATGAATTTCACATTTATGTTCAATAAAAATCAGATAGAAAATTGAAAAGATATACTCATGTCAAAGGCAAATTCAAAGCAAACAATTTTTGAGGCATATACTTGTGATCTCAAATATGGACTTTACATTTATATCAAAATTGAATTAAAGAACACGCAAGATAATAGGTCTTTAATAATATAATATTATAATATGATAGACAGAGAAGATCGCTGAGATCTCGTGATTCGCTGTCAAACCAATTCTAATTCCATCAGCTCGTGCTCGAAACGTGAGGATGGAGAACTTGCCTGAAAAGACATTCCACTCGATGACACAATCCACCCTTCAACTACAACAAGCAGCAACAATGGCTGCCCAGGTAGAAAAACTGGTAAAGAGTTCAAAGCTTTACCCATCCAATCAGAGCGATAGAGCTTTTGTGCTTTCTACATCATGAGCTATTCATTTCAATTCAAACAGTGAAAAATTATTGTTGATACTAGATTTCTGATATTGTGTTAATAAGAGGAGAAAAGGAGCCTCAAGGATCAACGGTCATGATGTTCAGAATACTGAAACAGAAGGGTCAAAAGGTATTCAGAACACCACAACAAAAGCAGGCAACTTATTCGGTCGCAACTGATCAGTTGCGACCGAAGTATTCTGTCACGCCGGTCGTCGCAATAACCTTTGTCGCAAAATGTGTTGTGACGGAATTTGTCCCGTCGCTAACAATTGAGACGGACGATTGTGACAGATTTCGTCACGAAACAGTGACGGAAAAGTGACAGAGTTGTGACGCATTTTTTTATAAGTCTGTCACAAAGCCGTCACGGTTCCGTCGCAAACGATTCCTAGTTCTACAAAAACATTAATGCCTAGTTCTACACAAAAACATCATCATCATCATCACATAAGCATAAATATCTAATCATAAAATACATAACTATCTCATAAAAATATATGATAAAATGAGCTCAACTCAAAAATATTGATGTCTAGTTCTACACAAAAACATCATCATCATCATCTTAATTAATAAGTCTATTTTTTCTTTAAAAAAAAGTCTATTTCTATGCAAAGCCATCATCCTCATCATCATCAGTATCATCATCATCATCATCATCATCATCGAAGATAGGGGAATCAGGGTGGCGAGATTGATGAACTGAACATCCGCTAGAGCCAGGTGGGTTAGGTCGAGCAAGTTCACGCTGAAAGAATGCATCCATCTCTGCATGAAACTCATCACGTAATTGCTCGATGCTCTGTTGCATCTGCCGAACATCACCAAGATGTTTCTGCTGTATTTGTTGCAAAGCCTGATGAAGCATAGGCTCAAAACTTTATCGGGCTAACTCAACCGCCCATTGTATCATCTCTTCTAAGACTGGCCCCATAGGCTGCGATCCATGATATGATGCTCTCGCATTCCTGTAAGCTCTGCGGGAATCCAAGATATCATTTACGTGGATGTGCGGAGACCAACTATACATCGTATTTTTCTTTGGTTGTCCCATAGCAGCACACCAAGCATCTGCATCAAAAGTGCTAGCAGTGGTGGGATTGATGTGATGTCGCTCACATGTTAAAAATCGTATTTTAGGTTTCATTGTTCAAGCTTATTCATAACCTAGCCACGGTTTCAGCATTTATGATCAAGCTCGATTATTTACAAATGAATAAGTTTGAGCTTAATTCGAGCTTATTCATGAATAATAATTGAGCCAATTGTCGATATTGAGCTCGTAATTGAACAATCTAATTGAGCTTATATCAACCTAATAAATAAAATTTATTTACGAATAATTCATCAATTATTAAATTAAATTAGCAAGTAAAAGAAAAATAAATAGAATATAATTAATCAATTTCATTAATGAACCTTTAATTGAGCTTTGGATGAGTATATTCATGATCCTTATATGTGTTATTCGCGAGTACAAACGAGTCAAACATTACTATATTCAAACTTTTCCTTTATTAATTCAACTTTTAAAAATATATTTATTCATTAATTCATCTTGATTAATGACTAAATTAATATTAATTTGTAGCCCTAATGTCATACACATAATGCAATTTTAAGTAGACTAAGTTAAATTTAATTAAACGAATGCTTATTATTGATGAAGTTTTAACTTAGAAAATCATTTAAAATTAATTTAACATTAATCTATTTAAATTAGATTGTAATCTCCCAAAAAAATTAGTTAGTACTTATCATAATTAAATGAGAAAACAATTGTGTTTATATTAGTTAAAGAAAATTTATTTGAAATTAATACTAGAGTTTAATTATAATAAATTTCAGTTTATATGTAATAAAATTGTTTAGACCTATTAGAAACATATAAGAATCTTTCAGAATAAATTTTGACTTAACAGAAAAAGTTTATTAAAGTTTTAGAATTAAATTTAATTAAAAATAATTTAAAATAAATAATTTAGAAACTTTATGCAAAAGTGAAATTAGTTGATAACTAAATTATAATTTCACAAATTAACGTTAATGTTAATTTTTTTTAATAAAACTCGATATGCAAAGAAAGAAAGCGGATGACTCTGGAGGAGAATTAAAATAGCAATTAAATTTATAATTAAAATTCAGTATTTTACGATGAGCTCTTATATTAAAGGTATTTTTTTATGACGACACGCCTAATTATGTAAAAATAAAATAATAAAATAATAAAATAAAATTTGATATAAATAATAAAATTATTTAATGTATTTATTTACTGCACTATATTAATTTTTTTTATGATTCAAGTGAAGATAAAGAAAAACTCTAAACTACTTTTATACTTTTTTATTTTTTAAATCAATGCATTATTTTTGTAAAATTCTTTTATGATAAATTTTTGCAAAACTTTTATAGCAAGTTTGGAGCATTTTTTCAGAGAAAGAAAGAGCAGAAAGAGAGATTTATATAGACTGTTGATTAAATTGGGTTTACATCAACTAGAATTTCAGGCAGCCGAAATCTATTTTATATTATTTATTTATTAAATACTAGAAATAAACTCTAATTTTTTTATGATAATTTATTATTATTTTATTATATATTGATATATTATTATGCTGCTATTATTACTGGTTCACTGTCATATTAAATTAATGGATAGTATATTGAATTGCTACAGAGAATATTCAGTATTGATTATGGTATAAATAATAGTTATAAAATCGAATTAACATTCTGTGATATGATATGATGCAGATGAACTTATATGCCTAAAATCGATAAAAAGAGGAAGTAGTTCGTAGAGACTGTCAAATGAGAGTAGAAAGTATTTGCCAGATGATATTCTAAGAGAAGTAAATTATTAGTGCAAAGAATGGCTCCTGATAGGCTTTTAGGAAAAAAAGGGCAAGGACTTCTGGCCAAGGTTTTAAAACCCGATTTCTGTTAATTCGGTTTAGATCACAAAATGGAAATATCAGTTTCGGCAATTTCGACAATTTTGATAATTTCGATATCGACAATTCTGATTTATAAATTCAAAATTAAATTTATTAATTATAATTATTAAATATTATTGATCGGAGAGATTAGTTTTGATAAGTTTGGTAGTTTTGGTCATGTTTTGGCAATTACTCATTTTCGGCTGAAACTAAAACTCGATAATTTTATCAGATCGATTTTCACAGAAACTACTGAAACTCGGCAGCTTGGGCCAAGTTTTAAAACCTTACTTCTGACATACTTTTAGGTGAAAAGGTATAAAAATAATAGCTTCATATCTGCTAATTGAAAGATAACATAAGACTAAAAAATACGAAAATTAAGAAGAATAGATACATCAAAATATGAAATGAGTAGTAAGACATTAAATCATGTATTCAAACGATAATTGATTATTTGCTAGATATTATGACATAAGCAATCATCTATTTTATTTAATATACTTTTTGCGTAATATAACATTGAGTAATTTTATATGGAGTCATAAAAATAAAGTCTGTGAGCACTCATTTCTTATTTATTTTTCAAATATATTAGAGATCGTATTTTGGATCAGAGATAATTTGGATTTGCATTTATTTTTATTTAATTATTTTTTTATTTAGAAAGTGATGTAACGAGACTCTTGTAATAAAACAGCTTGCTATTTGATTATTAATCTGCTATTTTGGCTTTAGGTTTATTTTAAATATGTTTTATTTAATATTAAATAAATATTTTATTTCAATTTTAATTTAATTAATTGATTAACTGCTTAATTTTATATTAGCAGTTCTAAACCTGACATAGATTCATTCAAAAACTTTAAATTTTAATTTGATGGCATTTGTGGGTGGCAATGGCCCATAGAAAATAGACCACTAGTGGGGCAGATCTTGGCTAAACTTGAAAATTATTATACTTGAATTAAATTCAATTTAATTTTTTTAAATTCAGGATTAATTTATTGGAATAAAATTAATTCAATTGATGATCAACTCAATATTTTCATAATGACACATATTAATATATAAATATATATTGACGTAGGATGTAGAGAATTCCAAGAAACACAGAGAGAGAGTCATGAGAGACGGCGGCACACAGAGAGCTGAACCTGTCGATTAGAGTTTAGGCGAGAGAGAGCATTCAGAGCAACACACAGAGGTTTAAAGTGGTTCAGGGAGGGAATCCCCTATGTCCACCGAACGGTCAGTGAGAGATTTCACTAAAGAGAAATAGAATGACCGAAAAGGCCAATACAATATTTCGGAGAGAGAGAGAGCTCCTTAGTTGGAGCTTGAGTATAAGAAAAAGGGGAGCCAAAGTACTGCTACTCTTGCTTCAGTTTTTTTCTGCCTCTGCTAATTGTTCTCTCTTTATCTTCTTAGTAGCTAGTTTTAAATATTACTGAAAAAAATATTTTATCTTAAATTTTTTAAAAAAAAAAAAATTAGGCCCTTTCTTATGGTCCCTCAGCTGTTGGCCTATGGTCCCTCAGCTGTTGGCCTTGAGGGAGCTCAAACTTACCCAGCAGTTTGCCACTTTCAATAAACTCCTATAATTAATGAATGGTTAATTACAAGCAGGCCCTTTAGGTCTGACATCAATTATACATTAATCTTGATCATTAATTTTAATAATTTCAACTTTACGTCATAATTATTGTTGATCATAGATGCAATTACTTAAAAAAATATCATGACAACTAATTGTCCCGTTAAAGCACCCAAATTATTCCATTCATTTAAGTTTAGTCCAAAGTTCGATCATTTTATATATGACAATAAAATTTTTAAATTCAAGATTAATCAAAAAAACCAAAAAGGAATAGTGCTTTTACATTATTTGGGACATATTTTGAACTAAAGACACGTAAATTAAAAATTCAAAAAAAACTCCTCTTGATTAGGCTCGATAATTGTCTCAAATTAATTATTTGGCACCTACATGCAAATGGCTTTACACCTCAGGGACCTGGTTCTAATATCTCATTAATTATATATCAATTAAATCATAAAAGCTTAGCAATTAAATTTAATCGCATCACATCAATCTGACGCCGGTACTGCCAAGTCTGCCATTGAGCTGAAAATTATTGTCCTTTTTTTTATTTCAATATTATTGTCTTTTGTAATAATGTAATATTGTAAAAGTTATAAAAAAATATTATAGGCCAAAGATGAATTTAAAAAAAAAAAATTTAGTTCCATCGGTCGTCTAGTGTGGAAATTCGGCGCCTAATCACACGTAGATATGTGAGCAAAATAAAAATAAAAATAAAAATATTTTTCAGTGTTTCTCTATGTTACAGATTATTAAAATATAACTGTATTTTTAAAATACATGTTATAGTTACGTATAAATATTTTATGATCTTATATAATTATAAGATAAAAAAATATATCTTTTAAGATAGCTCTACATATGTAAAAAAAATATTCTATTGTATAGAGAAATGGTGCTGGGGAAATGATATTATTCCGTATTTCTGTCACGCATGGGGCACATGCACTTTGCATGATAGAGCTCCGAATATCTAGGCTAGCACATAGTATGGATCCGATACTTATAAGATCAAGATCTAGAGCAAGGGTCGTTAAATAATTATATGAGAAGAATACTGTTACAAGAATTTAAAATATGTTAATAATAATAACAAATATTAAAGTAAAGAAGTTAAAGTAAATAACTACATACGTGATTTGGACCATCAAGTGCTTGCATCTCCGAAGGCAATAAATAACTTTATTAAGAACTCTTTCCACCAAGTTACACCATCATTTTCTACTCTGGCCCTGTTTGGCGTGAGGATCAAAACAGGACCAAAATAGTACTAATTTAAAAAACAACAATAATAATAATAAATAAATTTTTTAAATCATTCTACACAAATTTAAATATAAAAAATATTATTTTACTTTACATATTCAATAATTTAAAATAAAAACATCAATTTTATTTCACATTCTAGACCAAAATATTCAAATTGAGTATTTTGATCTAAGATGTGAAATAAAGTTTATATTTTTATTAAAACTTATTGAGTATGTGAAGTAAAATATTATTTTTTATATTAAAATTTGTGTAGAATAATTAAAATAATTTAATTATTATTATTATTGTTATTTTTTAAACTAGTACTATTTTAGTCCTGTTTTGATCCTTGCGCCAAACAGGGCCAACTCTGCTAAATTTTACTCAAGTAGTTCATTTCGAGAAAATAGGCGTACCTAAATCCACAAAATCACCAAGAGTCACACCCAAATTTTATTGACCCTTCTTCACTCGAAGAAGAGCTAACCAATTGCACATTTCTTCGTCACCAAACAAGATGCAAGACCTCACCATTTTTTCCACCAAGAAATAAATAAGAAATTGCATGATAATATCTCACTTTTTTCTCACTAATCTATTACAAATTATTAGAATATCATCTAGATCAACTAATGAAAATGAAAAGCATAATAAGAGTTTCCCTCTTTAGATCTTGAGAATAAAAGTATGTGTTCACACATTGATTTTCAAACCAAAGATGATATCACACAAAGTTCTTCTAATCAAAGACAATTGATCATTAGAAGCTCTTCCAAAATTTATAAAAAAAATGATATAAATTATTCAATCTTAAGCATCCTAGATCTTTGAGCAATAAAACCATTTTATACGGGATTCAAAACACTCGATAAAGTTTGGAAAAAATGATTTCTAATTGAAAGAAAAGTGGATAGTTGAAATCCCAAATGTGGATCACTTTAAAAATAATTCTAGTATCAACACATTAATCAAATCTTATCAAATTATATATTATTAAATATATCTCGAGATTTTCATTTAACTCAAAAAATAGTTTCTCAATCTAAGAACATATAAAGGAAGTTATTATAAAAAAATGAATATTATTTAGAAGTAGGCGTTGAAAAGAAAAATTGAACGACCACTATGATAAATTAAAGCCTTTGATTTATTAGCTTAGTCAACTTCCTTCACAAATCTTAACTAATCCCAAAAATTCTCCGAGGTTCAATTATAAGTTGACCAACAAGTCAAACCCATATTTTCACTCTCTAATTCAAATATTCTTGGTTCGATTTCTTCACTCGATTAACTCGGTGCCCATTCAGTATAAAAAAATAGTGCTCATTTTCATTGTTAGAACAAAATCTCTAATTTTTTTTTCGGAATTTAATTAAAGAGACAAGCCAAACAAACCATGTAATAAAATAATTGAGAAAGAAAGTAAGGTGACACAAAGATTTATTTATTTCAATTATGGAATAGCTGCTTTCAAGAGGAAAGGAAAAACTAATTATCTACTATGAAGATCAAGTATAAATAAAGGGAAACAAATGAGGATCAAAGCCCTTTTTACAATCCAAAAAAAAAGAGATAAATTTCACCAAAAAAGAAGATTTTAATCAAGAAATAGAAAATATGAGATGCCAACAGAAGACTACGAAATAATCTCCAAGCCAAAATTCTTTCACGTGAATCAAATTTACATTATTTGTTTTAGTTTCTTTTAAATTTTCTTCACACTTTCTCTTTCTCTCTTGTTCTTTCATATTCTTCTTTCCCTAAATTTTCTCTTTTTTTTTTCTTTAATAGGCTGCTTCCATACCCACTCTTTACAAGGGTTTTCTTTTTTATTTATTTTATATAATATATATTAAATAAAATATGTAATTTTATATTGTTGACGTAGGATGTGGGGGTCCCAGGAAACACCGAAGAGAGAGAGTTCCGGAAGACGGCGGCGCGCAAAAAAGG
>JAEMOT010002862.1:46075-71059 GCA_019297695.1 Apostasia ramifera | reverse complement strand
ATATAGCCCTGTCGGGCGCCACGCGTTCGGCCAGGATGCAGCGCAGGAACCACGTGTTAACATATATATATTCAAAATACAAGGGACAATAATTTCAGCAAATTCTCTATCTTTTTCTCCAAAAATATTTTAACCTTTAATTTCAAATTAAATTCAAGATAATATTGACACTTGATCAACTTTATTTCATTTCATCTTTATAGTATTGTCATTTCAAACTTTATTCTTGTCACATATAATTCACATTCATAGCATGATAATATGTAACATGCATATTTAACCCATTTTCCAAATATCAAAAGCCATCAATAAAATGGAGAAGGTGAGAATAATTTCTATTTGAAATGGGCTAATGATTTGATATGTTCACATCTATTTTAATTTAACAATTAGTAAAAATTAGACAAATAAAAATTATTATAAGCAATATTTACCATTTTAATTTTTTTTCTCCACTATTCCTCTATTCTACATCCTATGATATACAATATTTTATTATTAAATTAATTTATTTAAAATTTCACCTCTTATTATTGTAAAACGAGTATATAGAGAGAGAAGAAGAATAATGTGTGATATATACTCAATGAGGGAGAGTGATAAACTATAAGAGGGGGTTTACATTCAATTGATCAAATCAAAGTTAATTAGAAATCATACCTATTAAGTAAAGTAATTTTTATTTTTATTTTGAGAGCATTTAGACACATAATGATGAAAAATTATATATATATATATTTAACATGTATTTTTTTGATAATTATAATATAAACACGTACTCAATCTCTTTTTACTATAATAAAATTTTGAGTGAATTACATTAAACTACAGCATCCTCATGACATCAGATACAGCTTATCCCAGCTTTCCCCTAACGCCACCCACGATGCTCAGGACTACCTCCCAACACCATCGGTGACGATACATTCCAGCTATGGCTGTCGCTGTCAGAATACCACGATCGCACTATTTCTAATGGCGCAGGTTCCCATCAGTTACACAAATCAAGAATTGATTTCAATTAAGTCATAATCATCAGGCTTAGCTCTAGATCTGCATACTGTTGTCTCTTAGAACTCCTCCTTCTCACGTCAACAATTGGCTATACATTACTATCGACCGCAAGTCGAGTTCAAGTGAGCCAATTTCAATTCAAATTGATTTCAACTTTGAATCAAATTTGATTCAAGAAAATTAATACTTTTTTGACTTATATATTTATTTGTATAAACTATCTTAATATATTGTATACACAAAATATCTTTGATTTAAAAATGTTAAATATAAATATAAATAGTTATGCATATATCAAGTTCATAATGAATTGAATCTATTTTATTTTAAGGGAGTTAAATTTGATCAAAAAAATTAAGTAGATTTAAAAATTTTATATTTTTAATGGATAATTGGTCACCTATGCCCTGGGTACGAGTTGTTAGGTGAAAAAAATAAATCTTTTATAATTCAACTTTATATAAAAATAAGATAGGCTAACAGGTACATACAGGCTTTGTTTAGTTCAAGGATTGAATTTTGGAAAAAAAAAATTGACTTTATAGAATTAATGAAAAAAAAAAAGTTTAATATTAAAAAATATGTAAAATATGAAATAAATTTAATTTTAATATTTGTATTTGTGTTGAATGTGAAATAAAATTAATAAATTTATGTTAGATTTTTAAAAAAAAAACTCAAAGTAAATAAGTTCATAACGTAATTGAATTATAATTTTTCTCCCACCATGGAGTGGGAAGATGTGAATATTAAAGAATTATTAATATATAAAAAGGTCAGTTTGTAGGTGTTGATGTAAAAAATGCATCACCACAGAGAGAAATAAGACGATAATTTTTACGTGAAAACCCGAGTGTCTGGGAAAAAAACAACGACGCCGTCCAGGCGATTTGAATCCACTAATCGAATCTCCTGTTACAAAGCTTGATCTCTAAATGGAAATCGAATGACGAGCAAGAGGGATAGAAAGAGAGGGGCAGCTTAGCCCGAGAGAGAGAGGGGAAAGAAGGGTTCTTAGAGAGAGCAATCCCCCCTTATTTATAACTTAGAGAGGAAGGAATATAGTAGATTTAGTCTGCCACATCTGACACCTACTCCTGCAAAGGACGATTAGGGAGTGGGCTCCCATGCTGTCTTAAATGCTGAGTTGACACAGTAGTACGGAGGGTACGATCTTGTGATATCTCTTTGAGCTGCTGTTCGACAAGGGGCTAGTGTTGAACAGCTGTTCGGCAAGGGGTGTTAGAGAAGGTTCTAACAGTAGAGTTGTGTAATGTAATTATCCTTATATTTTTTATTTTCCTTTTTTTTAATTTTTTGAATGGGCTCCTTGGTCATTTCGTTTTTTTGTTTTTTGAAAATGAGATTTTTGTTGTTTTTTTCTATAATGAGATTTTTGTTTTTCTCTTTTTTATAATTGATAATGAGGTTTTGTTGGTTAATCGTTGGCCCTTACATCAAAATAGATTTGTCTGGGCCGCACCAATCAAACTGATTGGCTTAATCTTGGCCCACGTGCCCACGTGGCTGGAATGTATTGGCGAGCTTGGTAAGATTTTCCAGCTAATAAAGAAAGCATTTATTTATTCTATCAAAAAAAAAGCAAGCATTTATTTATCGAGTTACCGTTGCGTACCTGAAGAACGGAGATGTGAAAGTGTGAAAATTATGTATAATAACATAATTTTTTTTTTTTATATTATTGACATAGGATGTAGGGGATCCCAAGAAATACTAAAAAAAAGAGAGAGTTTCGAGAGGTGGCGGCGCACAGATGGTTAAGCCTGATGATTAAAGCTTAAGAGAGAGTCAAGAGCATCTAGAATAGCACACAGGGGTTTAAGGTGGTTCAGGGAGGAGTTCCCTTACGTTCACCGGGCGTCAGTGAGAGAGTTTTCACTATGTGTCAAAATGATAGCCGGAAGACCGGTACAAAGAGCTTACAAGAGAAAAAGAGAGAAAAGAGCTAGAAAAAGAAAAGGCTTCCCTTTGTCTCAAGCTCTTGTTTACAAAAATGATAGAGGAGGGATTCTGCTCTTGTTCTTATTTTTGTTTGATCTGATCGATCCTTATCGCTATGTGTCTCACCTGTCCCTTCTCTCTTGAAGCCTGTTCCAGGGTATTTGTAGGCAGCGGATAGTGCAGTTTTATCCTGTTTTTTCGGAAGGAAAGGATGTAAACAAATCCTAGACCCATGCTGCTTTGTCGGCCACTAGAGGGACTAGAGTCAGTAAAAGGAGAGCTTGAGCTTTGGATCTTAGTACTTCTTCTGGGGATTCGTAACGAATGAAGCACGCGGGTCTTTGATCTGCGTGTCTGGAAAAGGTGTTTTGTATAGGGAACGCCGAGGTCGAGCCATGCCGATTGCGACAAGCGCAGCCGTGGCCGAGGTTGGAGATGATCCATGCCGAACGGAGATGATCATTGATCGTCGTGGACGATGTTGGGTTGAACCCTCATGGGCCGTGGCCGAGGTTGGAGACCTGCGAGAATATGAGCATTAAAATGAAGAGTTAGTGACACCTAGGAGCTACGTGTATGGCTAGGATGCAGCACTGGAACCACACATTAACAGATATCATTAAAAATTAAATTAAAATTGATACCATAAAAAATTAAACTATATATATTACCTGTAACGTAAATGATCAGTAAAACTAGTGATTTTTTTTATAGAGTAAAAACAGTGAATTACTTATATATGTAATGCTTATCTCTTTCATTTAATTATTTTATTTGTATTTGACTATGCTTAATAGAACAAAGTAGTGCTAAATTTCAAACTTGGAATAGCATGACTAAGGCTAATAACGAGGCAAGTTTGGGCGAATTAGTTTCAATTCAAACTCAAACTTTTTGAGATTAAGTTAAGTTTAATTTAAATTGATTAAAATTTATTTAGTTTTAAATTAATTTGAAGCTTAATCAAGCTTATTTTTAAATCTCATTTTTATTAAAATAATTTTTACATATATATTTTAAATATAATTTTTAGGTAAAAAATTATTATATATATACTTGTAAATTAACCTATTCAATATATATTCAATATAATATATTCTTATATTTGTGCTTGTATACAGATAAAATATGTTATAAAGGTCAATTTAAAGTATAATATCACGCATGTTCATAATTTATTTTTTAATTTTATGATTTAAATTTTTAATATTCAAGTCTCTAACTCATATTTAATACATTTATATGTTATTTTTAACGATAAAATTTGTTAAATACTTGTTTCACCTCTCTCATCCCTCTCCTCATCTCCTCCGAGATCTCTAGAGGTGGAGCACAACTCCGACCCCACAGTGGAGGCGGTGAGGGAGGGCACATAGCTCACCCCTTTCCTCTCTCTATGTCTCTCACGTGAGAGTAGACAGAGGAGAGAAGCTAGCCCTCCTCTGTCTCCTTGTGTCTCGTGCGTACTTCCCCCCTCTCCCTAGATCAAGCAAGCGAAGGTAGGCAGATCTCCCCTCTCTTCTCCCACTCTCTCTTTCACACACGAGCCGCTACCATTTGTGATGACGACGATGTAGGAAGCTTGAGAGAGGAGGGATGGAGAGAGAAAGGTGAGAGGGAGGGAGAGAAATATAATGCAAGTAAATAAGTAAATTTATATTTTAAAATAAAATTTTAATATATTTATTAAAACAAAATTAATTTTAATAGACTTGAGTGAAATATTTAACATAATCTCATCCTTAATTGAAAATTTTAAATATTTTAAGAACCCAAATATTAAAAATTTAAATCATATATCTTCATAATAATACGTTCTAATTTTAAAAACTAGAATGTAATTTATTATATCTTAAATATATATTATAAGAATGTCTAAATATGTAATATTATATAGTTAGAGTTAATTGTAAATTGAATCAATTTTATTTAAAATAAATTATTTTCAAGTCACGACGAAATTAAATCAACTCGAAGCAAATAAATGGGAACAAGTTTCGAGTGTCAAAGATAACGATCTGTTTAATTTTCAGCGTGTATGCACGCAAACAAAAGGGACAAAGCTTTCACTTGTTCTTATCTGTTTAATTTCTATTGTGCAGCAAAATAATTTTAAATTTAAATATGACAAAAACTTTGCTACACATAATCAGATGATATCTCTGATAAGCATATTGAATATTAGTGATCAACTGACTAAAAATTTTAAAACTTATAAATTATGATTCATAAATTTTTTGATATCCTCACACCCTCCTCCCTCCCATTTCACACTTCAATAGAACAAATTAGTGCTAGAATTTCAAATTTTAGCTTGGATTTGTCCGCATATAACAAATACTCACTTTGTTCTTCTCTGTTTATTTAATATATATACATATATATAAATATTACAAAGTAAATTTAAATATATGATTTTTTTAAAGTTTCATATTTATATAAAAAAACATAAATCAAAATTTTAAGGATAAATTATATTTAAGTTTTTAAATTTTTAGTATAATATTATGCAGATACATGATTTTAAATGTCATAATAATACGCATCGACAAAGCATCCAGCAATAAAGGAGTAATAATAAGAGCACGGAATCACTGTAGCAGAACTGTAGCAGAACACGGACTCACTGTAGCAGAACTGTAGCAGATCACGGAAGCACTGACAGATACATGATTTTAAATATGTGATATTATATATCAATTATATTTATTTTTTAATATTAAAATTTTATAAAGTTTCAAAACTACCTCTCTCTCACACACATATACACAGACAAAAAAAGCGCGATAGCTGTGCAGCGTGGGGATGGACAGGCGTAATGTATGTCTTTCGCTTGCTTCCTGTGGAGGGGAAGAGAAATAAAGAGAGTTTTATAATTTTATAAAATTTTAATATTAAAGAAATTAAAATAGAGTTTGATTAATATATTATATCTGGCTTAGAGGTTTAAATATTAAATTTTTAAAATTATGAATTTTTGTGATATTACACTATAATTTACTCAAATTTTAATTCTTATGTTTAGTTATCAATTTTGATTTGAGTTTTCATTTTATAAATATAAAAATTTGAAGGAACGTGTGCTTAAAAAACTCCATAAATTGAAGTCTATAATTTGACTACTGCTCAGAAGCTTATGACAAATGAACTAGTGGCTTTCTTCCTCTTCTGATTAAATTATCTCGATAAACAGTTGCTCAGTAGAAGCTAAAGACTGCTCTACTTTTCTCTTCAGAGTCACGTAGCTCTTCCAGAAAATGGCTTCTGTAAGAGGTAAGCTTCACCTTTTCTTTCAGGCTTCTCTGTTTTACATCTTCTTGTCATATTTTCAACGCCACATTGCAGGCTGGTTTTCTCTGATCTGCAGCCAGGAATTCAATCTGGCAACTCCCTGCATTCAAAGAAGCATGATCGACGCCCTTAATCTCACTTTCTTTCTAGTTTTTGCTATTGGGTTTTTCATATCATATCTCAGAAGAGATTATGACCATGGAAGAAGAACTAGGAGCTGGGATTCCATCATTACTGCAGCATTATGTGCAGTTCTCGGGGTCGCCGATGTCGGCCTAAGTTTTCTGCTTCATCTGAACTGGGTGATTTATACTGTTAGAGGCATTATCTGGATTTCTTTGGCTTTATCTCTATACATCCGTCCTCCTAAATGGCTCAGAGCTGTGATTCTAACATGGTGGATTTCGTTTTCACTTCTTATCTCTGCTTTCAACGTCGAAATTCTTGTTCAGGGTCGTGGGTTTTCAATCTTTGTATTGCTTTCCTGGCCTGTGAATCTGTTGCTTCTGTTTTGTGCTTTTAGAGAACTAACCAGAGCCAGAGTTCATGAGAGCTTATCCAGGCCACTTCTAGTCATTGAAGCTGAAAGAATAAGAAGAAATTTGACACAGGCTAACTGGTTTAGCCGCCTGACATTTTCTTGGCTGAACCCATTGCTTAGATTCGGATTCTCTAAACCATTAGCTCTTGAAGATATCCCGGGCTTAGATTCAGAGGATGAGGCATTCGTGGCTCATCAGACTTTCTGCAAAGCTTGGGAGGAGCTTGACCTAAGGAAAAACAAGGAAAGAACCAGAAATTTAGTACTATTTGCACTAGCCAAGTGCTACAAGAAAGAAATGCTATTAGTGGGCCTTTATGCATTACTCAAATCGGTATCAGTTGCAACTTCACCACTAATTCTCTATGCCTTCATCTCCTATTCTAACCAAGAAGAGAAAGATCTCTCCTTCGGGTTCTGTTTGGTTTTCTTGTTGGTGATCACAAAGTTCATCGAATCCTTCTCTCAGAGGCATTGGTTTTTCGATTCGAGAAGGGTTGGAATGAGGATGCGTTCGGCTGTAATGGCTGCTATCTTTCAGAAGCAGATGAAGCTTTCAGTGCAGGGAAGGAGGAGGCACTCAACTGGAGAGATTGTGAATTACATTGCAGTAGATGCATATAGGCTTGGGGAGTTTCCATGGTGGTTCCACATGTCTTGGAGCCTTCCTCTTCAGCTTCTCCTGTCGATCATCGTGCTATTTGGAATCGTCGGGTTGGGAGCTCTCCCGGGCCTTGTTCCCCTTGTCGTTTTCGGCTTCCTTAATCTCCCCATTGCCAAGACTTTGCAGTACTACCAGTCACAGTTCATGTTCGCTCAAGATGAAAGGCTGAGAGCTACATCAGAAGTCTTAAACAATATGAAGGTAATCAAGCTTCAATCATGGGAAGAAAAGTTCAGAGGTGTGATCAAATCGCTTCGAGATGCTGAGTTCAAGTGGCTGAAAGATATCCAGATCACCAAGTCATATGGAACTGCGTTATATTGGATGTCTCCCACAATAGTTTCAGCTGTGATTTTTGCAGGAACTGCAGTTTTCAATAGTGCTCCACTGAATGCTGGCACAATTTTTACAGTTCTCGCGACGTTGCGAGTTATGTCAGAGCCAGTGAGAGTGCTGCCTGAAGCCCTTTCGGTTCTGATTCAAGTGAAGGTCTCTTTAGATCGAATCGATGTTTTTCTTTTAGAAGAAGAGATCAAAGAAGAAGATGGGCAGAGGAGTTTACTGGGAGGGGATGAGATCAGTGTTCAAGTTCATGAAGGTTTCTTTAGTTGGAACTTAAATGGAGCTATTTCAACTCTGAAGAACATAAACTTGGAAGTAAAACGGGGGAAGAAGATTGCTGTCTGCGGACCGGTTGGTGCAGGAAAGTCATCACTTTTACACGCCATGCTTGGCGAGATACCAAAAATCTCAGGATCAGTAAGCCTCCAAACATCGTGAAATGAGTTTCGGTAGAATTGGCATTAACATTATTGTTTTTCTTTCAGATCAACGTATTTGGCTCGGCTGCTTATGTTTCACAAACATCATGGATACAAAGCGGGACGATTCAGGAGAACATACTTTATGGCAAGCCGATGAACAAGATGAGGTACAAAATGTCGATAGAATGCTGTGCTTTGGATAAGGATATCGAAAATTTTGATCAAGGAGATCTTACTGAGATTGGTCAGAGAGGCCTGAATATGAGCGGAGGACAGAAGCAGAGGATCCAGCTGGCAAGAGCAGTATACAATGATGCTGATGTCTATCTCCTTGATGACCCATTCAGTGCAGTAGATGCACACACTGCTGCAATACTCTTTAATGTAAGAAATTCTAGTCAAATTTGATGCTTTTGATGTTTGCCTTGCCATTAAAACGATTACATGAAGTAAATATTTGCAGGAATGTGTGATGAATGTTTTAAAAAATAAGACTGTGATTCTCGTAACTCACCAAGTTGAGTTTCTAGCTGAAGCAGATGAAATTCTGGTAAGCAAGAACTATATCATCTCATTAACCAAGCTCAAAATGACTGATGGGGTTACGTAACTTGTTCACAGGTTATTGAAAATGGAGAAATTACACAGAAAGGAACATATGACGAGCTTCTTCAATCAGGAAGAGCATTCGAGAAGCTTGTTAATGCTCATCAATCTTCAATGATGATATTGGATTCAGCAGCTGAAGAAAAGAGTGGACAAAAAGGGAGAAGAGCAGAAAATGATCTAAGGCAAAACAGTGAGAGTGAGATCTTCAGCAAGGATATTTTCGAGGCGAACAAGATGACAGAAGATGAAGAGAAGGAAATAGGCAATGTTGGGTGGAAACCATACAAAGATTACTTCAATGTGTCAGAAGGAGTTCTTCTTTGCGCTTCAGTTTTCTCCACTCAGTTTCTCTTTGTCATCTTTCAGACCCTATCAACATATTGGTTGGCATTTGCATTTCAAATCAGTGGGATTTCCAGCAGCCTTTTAGTTGGAGTTTATGCAGTAATTTCAATCCTTAGCTGCCTCTTTGCATTTATTAGAACTCTGTTATCAGCACACATGGGATTGAAGGCTTCAAGGTCTTTCTTCACTGCTCTCATGGAATCAGTGTTCAAAGCTCCAATGTCTTTTTTTGACTCAACCCCTGTAGGTAGGATTTTAACTAGGGTAAGTTTCTTGCTTCTCAATTCTTATTTTATATCAGTGTTACAGGAAACATGGCTATCCACATTCATTACTCCCTTCTCTTTACATAGAAAAATATATAATATCGGCTAAAGAGAAATTATAAGGGACTTTCCAAATTCTCCGACAAGCTAGAGCATAAATATCACACAACTCCGGCTTGATATGCAGAGTAGAGAAATAAGAAGATGCTAAAGGCATTGTCATGGCATCAGCAAGCTGCTCATTGGAGCTAATATGATGAAATGACAATCAATTTCAATATATTTGATTCTCTCATGAAACACGAGATTGCTAGCAATATAGATATAAGCCTTGTTGTCACAATATAGAAGCATTGGCTCACTGACTTTAAAACTTAAATCTTCTCAGCTCCTAATATAATTTTTGCCCACATCATCTCACATGATGTATTAGCCATAGCTCTATACTCTGCTTCAGCACTGGACTTTTCAACTACATTTTATTTTTTTGCTTTAAACACTCTACTATAGTGTGAACCTTGCAAATCTTTGTGTTGGTGTGGGATTATCTCTACTCCAAGCAAAGCATTATCTGTAGATTCTGATTGATGCTTTACATTAATGCAGGTGTCTTCAGATTTAAGTATATTAGACTTTGACATTCCCTACTCTCTAGTTTTCTGCTTGGCTGGCTCTGTTGAAGTTTTGTCAATCATAATAATCATGGCTACTGTAACATGGCAAGTCTTAGTGGTAGCTATTCCAGTACTGATTATAATCAGATATCTCCAGGTAGGCCTAAGTTTGCTCAAATATCATGTAATTCTTGTATAATTCCACTAAGTTGACATTTTCATTTTGTTTTTGTTTTGAAGAACTACTATCTATCTTCTGCAAGGGAGCTTGTGAGGATCAATGGAACAACAAAGGCTCCAATTATGAACTATGCAGCAGAATCCTACCTTGGTGTTGTAACAATAAGGGCTTTCAGATCGATGGATCGGTTTTTCAGCACCAATCTAAAGCTCATCGACACCGATGCCACTCTGTTTTTTCACACTATTGCTGCCATGGAATGGGTGCTGATCAGAGTGGAACTTCTGCAGAACATAACAATAATAACTTCAACACTTTTCCTAGTTTTGGTTCCACAAGGAACCATTTCTCCAGGTATATATCATTGTTATATAATTGATCTGAATCTTATTACAACTATATGCAACAATAATTCATATGCATATAGGTAGTTAACCAGATAAATTTAAATCCCACAAGAGTTACTATAGTAATGGACAATATATGCTGACACCGAAATCGTCAACTCCATCCTGACCGTACACATCACAAAATGATAGCCCTCCTTCAAGAAACAGCGAAAGCAAGCATGCATGTGGTGCCATATTGGATTCACGAGACAGCATGATGACCTATCTCATGACGTAGAAGAGCTATCTCGTAACCCACTTAACGGGTAGGAAGGCATATCGGATAATTCTATTATTATTAATTAAGGTAAATATTGTGTTACAAAGCAGAAACATATATGGTGTTGAATGTTAAATGCTGGTTCACAAAGCAGAAACACACAAATAAGATAAGTTTCACAGAAATGAAGATGCTAAAGTGGATGAGCGGGTATACGTAAAAAGATAAGATGAGAAATGGGTATGTCTGTAAGAAGGTTGAAGTAGCCTTAATTGAGAATAAGCTCAAAGAGAGTCAACTTGGATGATTTAGACATATAAATTATAGACTGATAGAAGCTTCATTAAAAGAAGTTAAATTATTAGATTTTGACTATATAAAAAGAGGAAGAGAAAAGCCAAAAGAGAAATGATAAGAAATTATAAGGAATGTTCTTACATATTTGAAGTTAAATGAGAATCTGTTACTTAGTAAGATAAAAATTTGATTTATTATTATGTAGCAAGTAGATCTATGATTTTAAAAACATTTTAATGAGGTTCATAAGGTTGAGATTAATATTTAAATCACATCTTTTTTTCTTAATTTGTTATTTTTTTCATCTTTTAAATAGCATTTATATTTAAATTAAATATTTAAATATAAAATAACAAAAATTTCCTCCCCTCCCACCTCCCATCCTAGGCAGCTGCCGACCACGACAAGGCCGCTGTCGCGACTGGTCACCACAGCAATGTGCACGGCCACACAATGCCGCCACTCCACGTTGCATTGGCATTGTGCACACACAAAAATAAGTATATCAAGAAAAAAACATTCATACTAAATAGAAAAAATATATATCAAGTAAAAAAAAAAGTACGCATTAAACCTTGCTCTGCATGGGCTAGCAGACAGACGAACGGCTAAAGTGTTATCTCAACCAAATGTAATAATTTCTCTTGGAGCACACAATTGCTTAGGAGCCTCAATAAGGGGTGAGAATGATTTGAGTTTGAGCTAAGCCAGGCATGGCTCAAACTCGGCTCATTTCAATTCAATTCGAGTTTGAGCTGGCTCAAGCTTTATTCAAGCAGACTCAATCCCTTCAGGAATTAAATTTTTTTACAAAAAATTTACCTAGATGTGAAATTGAATTAACTATACTCACAAGATCACCTAACAAACACTCTAACCATGATAAACACAAAATTATATACAAATAATAAATAAGTACAGAACATATTATTTATATTTAATAAAATAGAGATCAAAACAAATATATTCGATCGGACCATAGCTCAGGGTCCGGCTCAATAAACTCAAGCCGGGCTTAATTCGAGCTAAACATCGATCCAAATATTGGCGATTAGCCTCGATCAATCATCGCCGGCATTATCTCTTTGTAACAGATGTAAAAGAAGCAAGACGAAAACTTACACCCTAAAATCTCATTCGCAGCTACACGAAGAACTATGAAACCCCCTTAATCCTTCCAACAGCTCAGCTTTAAGAATGTAACAACGGGCCTAAGTTAATGGGCCAAGCTAAAGCCCATTAAGCCCTTTGAATTATCAGATCCAAATTGTATTCCATAAGCTTCGCATATATTTTATGGTTTGAGGTAGGTGTGGGTGCAACTCGGCCCATATTGTATCGATTTCATGCAAATCATAGACCAAAAGATCTAAATTGGAACTGAGCTGAAAATTTTGGTTAAGGACCCGGTCTGGTTCGGTTCGAAATTTTACGATAATAAAAAAAGCAAATATAGTTTATAATGTAACAAAATATGGAGCACTTTTTCTTGCAAATATCAAATAGTTTCTCATCAACTAATTCTTTTTAAATTTTAAGTAAATTTATTGTATGCTATGGCTTCATGTTTTTTTTTTGAAAGTTTATTTGTATAAAATTTTCTCTTATCAAAACGGCAGAACTTTCTCATTTCAATTCGACAAGCTAAAGTAATAAAACCCCTTTATTTAATAAAATAGACGTTGAATCACCAAACCAAAAAGACCAATGGGATTCGTAATTGCCTATGAAAGTCTATAGTTAGAATCAAGAACTAAATCGATCTACTTAATTTCATTCATTTTAAGAACTGGAATCAAACTGAATTGGTCGGTTTAGGTAATTTTGCACGCTCCTAATTTGAGGGCAACAAAGATTCAAGCGGAGCTCTAGGCGTCGCCCCTAATTGGCTTCAAATGTTGACATCATAAAACAACAAAATTTTTATATTAAGTATAATAAAAAATATAAAATATAAGAATACAGATATTATGTGGAAAACTCTTAGATGAGAAAATACTAGGCCAAGCATGGTAGGAGATCAGTATATCAGAGTACAGATAGAAGAATGCCTTCCACGGCTACAAGTTCATCAAAATGATTTACCCTACATATGAAGCACTATATATAAAAGATAATAAACCATAGGCGTAAAACTGAGTCAAGATAGAATGGATTCACATGATCATATCTTTACATCATTTTTTTCTTAAAATTATCGCACTATGAGCTCTTCATGCTAGATCAAATAAGATTTGAGTCACCAAATTAACTCTAACAATCTCCTTCGAAAGATTGGCGTGCTAACTTGGTTTGAATATCGCTAAACAAATCTTTATGAAAATGTGTAATCGTTAACCTCTGCTTATATAGAATTGATAACATGTGTCATTCTTTGATTTTTTTTTTTTATGGTATTGATATATTTTAAAATTGGCTTAAAAATAATGACTGCAATGCAGGGTTCTCAGGGCTCTGTCTTTCCTATGCACTCACTCTTTCTGCTGCCCAAGTGTTCGTAACTCGCTTCTACTCCTACTTGGAGAACCACATCATCTCAGTGGAAAGAATCAAACAGTTCATGCACATTCCCCCAGAGCCCCCTGCAGTGATTAATGGGAGCAGACC
Source organism: Apostasia ramifera (assembly GCA_019297695.1). NCBI lineage: Eukaryota > Viridiplantae > Streptophyta > Magnoliopsida > Asparagales > Orchidaceae > Apostasia > Apostasia ramifera. Next base: position 57,295 of record JAEMOT010002862.1, on the reverse strand, counting down.
TCTACCTTCATGGCCTCATGAAGGAAGAATTGATTTACAAAATCTCAAGGTTGGAGTACTTTGCACCTCATAAATTTCTTTGATGCTTGATTCTGTAACTCTTTTAAGGATCGTCGTCACAATCTTTTACTCGAATGCCGAGATATTATTCATTTGACTTACGGTTTTGTTTTGTAAGAATATCTCTACATCCAAAGTTCACAATCTCACATATATATAGCTCATGAACTCTCCTTTACTTTTTGAAGTAAGAGAATCTATGATCCTTGGCATGGGTGATCACTCTCCGTCTTCTGCGGCCCAAGTGATTCTCGAACCCCATCACATTGCAGGATGCCAGTTACATTACCTATTAAAGCTTGATGACCCGAATTTTATTTGTTTTGGCCAGAAGAGATCGCAGTATGATAATTTTGGGATCAAGTGGTGGTAGTGGAGGGATTGAGCTGATAGAATTTATGTTTTTATATAAATTGTGACATCCTGACCGCCAGTAGCTTGAACCCTTTCATTTTTGTGTCCAGGTTATTAACAATCGGAATGTTAACGAAGAAAATTTTAGTGGATTAATTTTTAGTAGTCGAAAAATTTTGACCTTAATGTTCCGATTGTTAGTAACCTGGACACAAAAATGAAAGGGTTCAGGTTACTGGTGGTCTGAATGTTACATAAATATATTGCTTTATTTGCTAGAGCGAATGTATTCTAAATTACTTGTAGTAGTCGAAAGCAATATCCTCTTTGTACTCATTTTTATTTGATATAGTGCTGTCTTTTACCTATAATTTTTCCCCGATATTAGAGTTTTTCGCCTAAATCTATGTTCTTGACTTTCTATTTCTTGTTGTTTATTATTTCTACAATATTGAGGTTTTTCACATATATTATTTCTGCTATATCAACAACTCTCTTAAAAAAAATATCAGTCATTACCCACTCCCAAAATTCTTGATCTGTGATAATTCATTTCTGTACTTCTCTCATTATATCAAGAAATCTACTAGAAGTCATTCCTTGCACCATTAGATAGCTTTCATTGGGACGTCACTTGCTATCACTCTCTTTAGTCTTCGGTCACGAGTCGTCATAATTGTATCGTACTAAAATTTGAATATTTATATCATCAAAAATTTTCATGCAGATTAGGTATCGGCCTGCAGCACCGTTTGTTCTCAAAGGAATCACCTGCAGTATGGCAGCCGGAAACAGGATCGGAGTCGTGGGAAGAACTGGAAGCGGAAAAACAACTCTTATAAGTGCTCTGTTTCGATTAATAGATCCGGCTGAAGGAAGAATACTGATTGACAATCTCGACATAACCTCCATTGGGCTCAAGGATCTGAGAATGAAGCTAAGCATAATTCCTCAAGAACCCACGCTTTTCAGAGGCAGCATACGAAGCAACATGGATCCTCTCGGACTGTATACCGATCATGAGATATGGGAGGCCCTGGAGCGCTGCCAGCTGAAGGCGACAATCAGGAATCTTCCTTCCCAGCTTGATTCTTCAGGTGAATTGAACTATGGGTTTTCTTTATCTTCGCCTGAATCAAGAGATTCAACTGAATTTTCTTCTTTTCATTGAAAGTGAGCGACGACGGAGAGAACTGGAGCGCAGGGCAGCGGCAGCTGTTCTGCTTGGGCAGAGTTCTTCTCCGGAAGAACAGGATTCTAGTTCTCGATGAAGCTACTGCTTCCATTGATTCTGCAACAGATGCGGTTCTTCAGAGGATTATCAGGGAGGAGTTCTGCAGCTGCACTGTGATCACGATAGCTCACAGGGTTCCAACTGTGACAGATAGCGATGTGGTTATGGTTCTCTCTTATGGTGATTTTCAGCACAGATCAGAAAGAAGAAGTTCTAAAATATTTTGCGAATGAAGTTTTGATCTTTTTTTATTCTTTTCTGCAGGGAAGCTTGTGGAGTATGACGAGCCTTCGAAGCTGATGGAATCTCAGAGCTCTGCGTTTGCCATGCTGGTGGCGGAGTATTGGGCAAATTACACGAAGGATTCTCTTCAATAAAAATAGATGAATGCATAAAATTGTTTAGTAGAAATTACTACACATAAAATTCTCACATTTAATTATTAGATATTTAAAATATAAATATTACTTTAAATATATTCTAAACACATTAATATTATTCGCTTCATACCATATATGGTATTCATTTATTACCTGCTATTGAACTTAATCATAATTTTTTATATAGATCTTTTAGAAATAAGAATTAGATGTTAAGTATTATTCAATAATTAAAAAAATATTAATATTATTATATATAAATATTATTTATTAAATTAATAAAATAAAATTATTAATATTTTGTATTAATGAATAATATTTAATATTTATTATTTATTTATGTGAATAAATCATGATTGATGGCTACTCCAAATTTGAATTTTTAAAAGGTTCTTAAAGTTATTTTTAATTATATTTTAATCCTTAGTTTTTTAAAACTTTTTAATAAGTTTTTATGTTAAAAATTTGTAATAATAAATGTTCCTAAAAATTATGATTATTATATAAAATATTTAAATTGATAATTTTAAAAAACATTTAAGAAATATTTTGTTATTTGAATTTGATTTATAACATTAGGTAAGCTGTGAAGACATATCAAAAATATTTTAAGAACTGTAAATTAAAATATAATTAAAGATTAATTATAGGGATATTTTAGTAGTTAACTTTTTTAAAAATTAAAAAAAACATTACTCTGAATTAAGCATATTTTCAAATGTTGTAATAACGAATGTAATTATTACATTATTTATTATCATAAAATAGTATATATCATAAAAATAAATTGATTTATTATATTTTTTTATTCAATTTGATTTGCTTCAATTTGGCATCGACTTGGACTAGACGGTGGGCGAACTCGATCCAATTGGACATAGGTCATCCACTCTGATTATTACGATACCAATTAAATCTCTTATATAAATATGTTAAATGTTAAGATAGAGTGCCAATTTCCAATGCTATAATACACACATATATATATATATGTTTAATTTGAAAATGTATAATATATTATTTTTCAAATATTTTTCTTCCTTTTATTTCAATGATTTTATGATTTTTGTAAAAAAAATTGGTTGAAAGTTGGGACATTTTTAAATGCCAAGCTATACACTCATTTTATATATAATATATAGTTTAAAATATTCTGTTAGTGTGAGGCCAATAAAATTATGACTTCTTTGTGCATATATGTAATAAATTTTATATATCTTATATAATTACATACATATACATTTGCAAGGATTTATATTCATTTCTAAGCATGAAAAAAATATATAAGAATACCTATTTTACATAATTAACTACAATTATGTATTTGAATGCTCATGAAATAAATGAGGCTTTGTATTTTTATTATACGATCACAAAATGCTCCAATCATTTTTTATACAATTTTCATACGATCACAAAATTTTATATATCGTGGGATGCTAACCGTCGATTTCTCATTTTTATCACACAAACTGTACATATACAAACTCCAAAGAGTTTCACGTAACCATAGCGCATGTGATTGGTCATGCATAGATTGAAGCTCTGCTCGACGAGTAGCACACATATTTATGTATTTCGCTATTTCTTCTTTTACATATATCAATATTTATTAGGATAATTACCTACATGCCACACAATTTAGTTTTATTTATGCCTTACCCATTCATTCTTAGTTAATTACGTTATGCACACTCAAAACATTACAAAATCTTGCATACACATATTTGAGTTAAAACATAATCAAAATCTATTTGAAAAAAAAAATATTCTATTAGTAAATCATTAAAATTATATTTTTATTCTTAATAGTACATATTTTTCTCTTTCTCAATACTACACTAAAGCGCTGATTTATCCTAAAATCAATTCACGTCGCGGATGTCCTCTTCCTTTGCCGCAACCTAAACATTAAGATTTTAGAATTTTCACTCAAAAGATATTTAAATATATTTAAAATAATATGATGAACGGCTCAGATTTTTTGTAATCTAACTATAGTTAGGTTATTGAAAAATTATGATTACTCATTATAATAAAAATAAGTTAAAATATATGTATGTAAAATTTTATAATATTTTGAGTATACATAGTGTAATTAACTAAGAATAGATGAGTAAGGCATAAATAAAACTAGATTGTGTGACATGTATGTAATTATCCCATATTTATTTAGATGTGTATTTGTATTTTAAATATATGCAATAATAATTCCACTCAAGCCAAAAACAACATCGTTGTTGCTTCTATTTTTGTGCATTCGTATAACTGAAAAACTAAAAAATGTACATTTATTTAAATATAATTTATCCTATTTCTTTTTTTAATTTTGTGGAAAAATATCTAATTAGTTGGATGGCCGGACCTATAATTATGCATGTAGCTTTAGTTTAATATTTAAATTACATAAAATTATAATATAATTAAAAAAAGATTTTATCAATGAAATTCATAGTTATTATTCTCACATTGATAAAAGTTTTTAAATTCTGCATTTATTGTTATAAAAATAAGCATCATTAATTATTTAAAACATTTTAACTTGTTTTTCGCTTTTTCTCAAAAACATCAAAAAAACAATAACTTATATAAGAATGCACGTCATGAAATATATATATATATATATATATATATTGAAAAATGCAAAAATCTTATATTTTTAAATATTTATAAATAATTATGTTTCAGAAATAAAATCAAAATTAATTCTAAGTTATAAAATTTATACATGATAATAACAACAACAACAACAACTAAGCCTTAATCCCACTAGGTGGGGTCGACTACATGAATCCTTTGTTTCCATTGCGCTCTATCAGTTACCAAATTCTTATCTAAGTTTAAGTAACTAAGATCACTCCTTATAGTTTCTTGTCATGTCTTCTTTGGTCTCCCTCTTCCTTTTTGTACATGGGCAAAATTCAGTAACTCAATTTTTCTAACTAGAGCTTCAATTGGCCTACGATTTAGATGTCCAAACCATCGAAGCCGACTTTCTCTAAGTTTATCCTCAATTGGTGCAACACCAACTTTCTTTCGGATATACTCATTTCTCATTCTATCCTTTCGTGTATATCCACACATCCACCTTAATATCCTCATTTCGGCAACATTTATTTTATTTATATGTTTCTTCTTTATAGGCCAGCATTCAGCACTATATATCATCGCTGGTCTTACTACAGTTTTATAAAATTTACCCTTAATTTTGGATGAGATTTTTCTATCGCATAACACACCAGAAGCATTTCTCCATTTTACCCAGCCTGCTTGAATCCTGCTAATAACATCATTATCTATTTCGCCATCATTTTGTATAATTGATCCAATGTATCTAAAGCGCTCACTCTTCTTGACAATTTGATCACCAATTGTCACATCTCCAATATAAGTATTTCTTTTTTGACTAAATGTGCACTCCATATATTCAGTTTTTGATCTACTGAGATAAAAACTTTTAGCTCTAGTTTCGCTTTAGCTCCCTCTTTAGTTTTCTTAACATGGACAATATCATCTGCGAAGAGCATACACTAAGGCACTTCATCTTGGATATGTCCAGTCATGACTTCCATAATCAAAGCAAAAAGATACGGATTTAAAGCCGAGCCTTGGTGTAATTCAACTGTAATAGGAAAATCCTTAGTCAACCTCCTTGTGTCCGAACACAGGCAACAACTCCTTCATACATGTCTTTAATAACTTGAATATAAGCAGTGCAAATCTCTTTTTTTTCTAAAACTCTCCAAAGTACTTCTCTTGAGACTTTATCATAAGCTTTTTTCAAATCAATAAAAACCAAATGTAAGTTTTTTTTTCTCTCCTTAAATTTCTTCATTAAACTTCTTAGTAAATGAATGGTTCTATAGTAGATCTACCTGGCATAAAACCAAACTGATTCTCTGATACCTTAGTATTATGGCGTAACCTTTTTTTTATCACCCTCTCCCAAAGTTTTAAAGTATGATTCATTAATTTAATTCCTCTATAATTGGCACAATTTTGTACATCGCCTTTATTCTTATAAATAGGTACTAATATACTCTTTCTCTATTCATTTGGCATCCTTTTAGTCTTCAAAATCATATTAAACAATCTAGTGAGCCAAGAAACTCCTTCATCTCCTAAGCACTGCCAACCATCAATTGGGATGTTATCTGGTCCTACTGCTTTTTTATGCTTCATCTTCTTTGAAGCTTTTCAGACTTTAGCTTTACTAATACGTCGGATGTAAGAGTAATTTTTACTTTCTTTTAGGGTGCTGAATTCTATAAAATCAATTGAATTTTCACAATTTTCATTGAAAAACTGTTGAAAGTAACTCATCCATCTATTTTTGATATCTTCTTCCATAAAAAGTAATCTTTGATTTTCATCTTTAATACATTTTACTTCAATTAAATATTTAGTTTTTCTATCTCTTGCCTTGACAATCCTATATAATTGTCTTTCTCCTTCTTTAGTGTCTAGCTTCTTATATAAATCCTCAAGAGCCATATTTTTTGCATTGCCTACTGCTTTAAAATTTATACATGATATGAAATAAAAATATTAAAATGTTTATATAATTTAAATTTTAATTAATTTGATGATGTGATTTATTAAGTTAACTTTAGTTTAATTAAATTGGGTGGAAAAATATGTTAAATAAGATGGGCTATGAAATGTACCCAATAACTCAGATCTGAGTTTGTGGAAAAGGCCTGCTTAGAGTTATGTAATTGGGCTAATTAATTAGGCCCATTACAAGCAAATTACAAAACACAAAAAAACAAGGGATTAGTGAAATTGCACTTCTAATATGAAAAATATTATCAATTAATTGTTAGTAAACTATATATAAATATGAATGAGTTGGATTTAAAAAAAAAATAAATCCAGCTTCTAATTATTTATTTATTTTGTTACGTTGTTATAATTTTCATGATTCTATGCTTGAAAAATTTATTGCACATGTTTTACAGCATCTTTAGCGACGAAGTTGATACGCATTTTATATTTGACCTAATTTTAATGTTATTGGCTTGCATTATCTCTCAAAAACAAAAAAAAAATAAATTTTATTTTTGCTTGGCAGTCTCTCGAAAATGGGCTTTTTCCGAATATCATATAGATAATTATTTTATTTTTGTTTTTTAGATTTTACACTGTACATCACAATTTTTTTAATTTCACTTAAAAATTTTAATAATAATATGTAGTTCGAATCTGAAACTCTCCAATACCGTGATGATTTATATGTTAATTGATACAATAAAAATTTTATTATAGTATGATATGCATGATCTATTTAATTAGTTGTTATTTTTCAGGTTAAAGTACTTATACGAACTAAATTAATTATCATAAAATGTGTAAGATCAACAGATATAGGTTTTTAACATGCACGCAGATTTATGTTAATTACTTATAATAATTAAAGTATATGTTTTGTTCAGGATTTAATTTAGGTGCAGAACTCACTGATTAGCTCCACACAGAGTAGCCTTTAATTCAATGGATTAAATTCTACTCTTAAGTAACAAATTATGGTAGCACATTATTGGATATTAAAGATTATGGTAGCACATTATTTAATTATTGGATATTTTTGGATATTAAATTCTGCCCTAAGCCAAAAAAAATTGCAATGTGTGATCTATAGCACATATCTAAGTGTTTGTAGTTAGGAAAAGTGATATATAGATTTAATTATCTTTTCTTCACCATTAAACTCAAAAGGCTTGTCATTTATTTGTTGGTCTTTATAGGATGGTCTTTGATTCTCTTCAAATAGATATGATAAGCTACATATATTTTTACGTTCTATTAAGCTCTATAAAGATGTTGCAAGAGGGATACAACATTAATTAGAAGTGGTGCAAGCTTTTTGGATTCTTTCTTGTGGGTTATTAATCTTCGTGAAAGCTTAAACGGTCAAATTCGAAAGATTGCAACTTATTCACTTAAAATAAAAAAAAAAAACGTTTCAATAAAAGGGTCACTTGCATTGCCATAAATCAAACCATGGGATCAATTGAGGATTTTATCAAGCAAAATATATATTTAATGATATGAGGAGCACTTGTTAGAAGTAATTATAAACATAGAGAAAAACGGAGAACAGAAGGTTAGAATAAGTAGAAAGCTATATTTTCTCTCTTAACTTTAGTCCAGACTTTTGTATTACTCATCTTCAGAATTTTACGTTACACTTCCTCAAGGCTTAATCAACTAGAGATTTGCAACTCTAAAGTCTCATAAATTGCATAATTTTACATCAATTTATTTCTTCTAATGTAAACTCAAATATCTTTGTACACCATTCATTAAAATTATCAAAAAAATTGGTGCCATGATTTTGTCCGACATCCACATAAAAAATTTAGCTCTTTTTTCTTCTTTTTTTTTATGAACATTTGTTTTCCTTTTCCTTCTAAATGCTGATTTCTCAAGCAAAATTTTTCTTTTATTTGATATTAGAGTGAAATTTTATACGTATATGCGTTAAAATTGCAAACCATTCTTATGATTGGTAATTTACTTATTTAGATACTATTTTCCACAGCCTTTTTTGTCATACCATACTAATTTTAAAATGTTTTTTTCTTCACTGCTTTGACTAGCTTGTATTATTATTATTATTATTTTTTTAAAAACTTGTATTATTATATATGCCCGTACTATGTTTGTACAATATAAATATTTTATCAAACAATTTTTTATAAAACAATTATATATACAATATAATTGTAACAAAAATATAATCAGAGCACAGAGAAAGCTCAGACTTCATTTATGATAGACTCAAGCTGTGGGTTATGGGCAATTCTCATTTAATTATTTGTCACCAATTATTCATTCTTAATTTAGTTTTGAGAGAATTATCAATAAATAAATAAAAATAAAGCTTGAGAGGCAAACATAAATTTTGTAGTTTGATCTGAGCGTCAGTTATTCAAATAGTATTGATAGATCGATTATAAAAGCTATAATAAATTTAATTTATCACAGGAGTAATAATTTTTTGATTATACGGTTTTCTGTTACAGTTGTTGCTATGCATCATAATTCCCGTAAAATCATTTTTATTTGTTAAAAATTATAGAAAAAAACTTGGGATATTTACACGGTGGACACAGAAATTAGACTAATTTACAGATTTCACCATAAATTTCAAAATATTACAAATATCACATCTAAAATAGCTATTTTTTCATTTTTCACTTCGTACAGTAAATTCTATCAAAAGATTTAATCATAGTTAAATCTCAGAAAGGTCTGATGCTCGCTCGTGATGCCCGCGTAAGAGGAAGATGTAAATAGCAGAGTGATGCTCGCTTGAATACGTTGTCACCTCGCGAGAATATGCTACCGCTCACGTGAATATGCTACCGCCAGAATCAATGCAGCTCTGCGATGCCCTAACATGAAGGTCGATGGTTAAACGATGCGATCAATGGCTGAGATTTTGTTGAAATTTAACTATGGTTAAATTTTCTGATAGAATTTATGGCAGAATGTGAAAAATGAAAAAAATAGCTATTTTAGATGTGATATCTGTAATATTTTGAGATTTATGATGAAATTTATAAATTAGCCTAATTTTTGTATTCATCATGTAAATGTTTCAAAAAACTTTCTAATTAATTATTGCGGCAGAAAGTTGTATGAAATGAAACCTAAACATATCTCAATATGTAGATTAATGAGTGATTTTTTTGTGATTTTTTATCATATAATGGGTATTTGATTTATTGTTATTACAATATTATTTCATATTATTTAAAAAAATTAAATATTTAATTTAATGATATGTTTAACGTCATAAAAAATTATAAAAATTGTTCTACAAGGACATCTAAATAGTACTCCAAATTAGATGATATTTAAATGCCACTCCAATCATTACGAAGAGCAGTAAAATTTAATTATTCTTTAGTTCGAATTAGATGATATTTAAATACCAATCCAATTATTATGAAGAGCAGTGAAATTTAATTATTCTTTAGTATCATTTCTAATATAATAATATTAAATAAAATAATTAATTGTAATTTAAAATAACATAAATATCAAAATATTAATTTTTTTTTTTGATAAACCATCTAGATAATATTAATGTTTTTTATATATATATATATCAGTATAATTTTAACATCTACATAAAGTTGCCTAAATCTGATTGGCATTTTAATAGTTGTAAGTACCAATTAAATCAATTCCAGATGAAATCAAACTTGAATTTGACTTGCCTTGAATTCCTTTACTCTTTACTTTGGTCAACGATCATATATTGTATTAGTCTTGGTTGATATATATTTATTTATTTATTTATTTTTAACAAAACTTTTCTTACAGATATATAAAAATAACAATTCTTGCATTAAAAAAAAATGAAGGATTTGAGGAAAAAATTATCCACTCTAAAACATCTAAATCAACAGATCACATAAAACTAATAAAATAGATATTTTTCTTTTGATAGCAACTCATAAAATAGAATTAAAAAAATTAAAGTGATTTAAGTGGATGCAAATATAAATTAGTTGTGATCTTTAATTCTCTATAGTGCCAAGAGGAAAAATAAAGAATATGCTTTTGACGCTCGTGATCGAAAAAGGGTAAAGAGTAGAGAATTTTTTAGTAAGCTTCCAACTAGAATGATCGAGAGGCGGAAACTCTTAGCAAGCTAAGTAAAAGAGATATGAGCATATAAATAAATTGTCTCATATTAAAGAAATATGAAATTTAATAATGAGTTATATATAAGTAAATAATTACTTGATCTTAGCTATAAAAGCATTTTTTGACTTAAAATTGTGAAACAAATGATATAAACTCAACAGCTAACTGTGTATTAGTTGGTGTACATAGTCTAGGATCAAAAAAATTCTCAAGTCATATAATTTTTTGTAAAGTGCTCAAAGTAGTGAAACATTTATATTCGGAATACAAGAATGTAAAACAATATGTCTTCATCCTTCCTAGCTATTCCATGATTTACCTTAAAAAAGAGGGTTTAAATTAATAAATGGAATCTTGAAATCAAGCAATTAGCCATTTTCAACCAACTAACATTATTAATTATAGAAGCCACAAGCTGCCAAATTAAATATTGAAAGGCAACCAATTTGAAATTTTATCTTTTTATCATTAAATAACTTTTCAATACATATCCAACCATAATATATATATATATATATATATATATAT
>JAEMOT010002862.1:0-31650 GCA_019297695.1 Apostasia ramifera | reverse complement strand
TATATATATATATATATATATGTTTTGAACTAGTGTTATACATATATAAGTAATGCTATATATTCCTAATAAATTAAGGGATTTAAATTTTGAATTTAGCTAGAATTTCTATATGGCACTTAATTTTGTCTGTATGGTATAATTGCCACATAAAAGTATTAGTTAAATTTAAAGTTTAAGATTATCTATGAGGAGTACCCTAAAGTATTTCTCGATACATAAAGCTAGTTAGCTAGAGTTAGATTATGGTTTCATTTTATACAGATTAGCTAGGTAGCTATTGATTTTTAAATCTCTATATTGCTAATGGAGATATCAAGGGACTCAAATTGAGCCCAATATATACAAGTGAATAGAGTTATTTAACCCAGCTTTATATATATATGACCTTTGGGTATAGCTCCCAAAAGTTCTAGGACCTTTGGGTATTAGTTTTACCTAATAATATAATTGAGAGGATGGTACAATATACTATCCCCTAAATTAATAGAAAATGCTAATATCCAATAGTCCTACAACTTTTGGGGGTTAGTTTTGAGGGTTATGTAGCATTGTTCATATATATCAACACAAATCTTTATTGAACTACTAATGTAAGAGTCCAACATCACAAATTATTGTTGAACAATCAATTTGAAATAATTATTCATTTGTATTCTCATATCGTATATATTTTTGAATTATTCATCATTGCAATTTTTCAATACCTACCAAGAGCTGAGGATTTGATCTTAACTGGGGATGAACCACCCTAGCTGAATCTTTGCATTTGTATTTACTTCAATTTCTATTTATACCAATTTCCTAACATCAAGGTCCTATTTATTTGCCAGATTAAAATTAACTTGTATGATTTAATTTTAAACAGACATATCACATCACATGCATATAATTCAAAATAAAAAAAAATTAATTTTATTTCACATTCTATACATATATCAAAATAATAATTTATATTACATTCCTCACATATCTGATCAATATAATAACTAATTTTATTTTACATCATTCATAATTTTTAATAAAACATATCTCCATCCAAATTTTATTTTAACCTAGTTAAAATTAAACTTTGTAAACAAACAAACAAATATGTCAGGACTTTATCAAAAAAAAAGTGCATGGCTAAGATTGACTCGAGATAACTAAAGTTTACCGTAATCAACAACCTAAAAATTTAGGTTTAATAAAACTATAAAATTAGAAATAATCATATATTCTTTGCACATCCCTTTATTCACAATTTTTTTAGCTTTGCAGTGTAGATTTATTGTATCATATTGTTAGGAGATAAGAAAGAAACTAGACACTATATCCAAGATGCACATTGGTTCTCTTATGACTACTTCAAAATTTTGAATAAAACTTTGTCAAATATCTATTATTCTACTATGGATTATTTGTGTGTTAAAAATTGATCAATTTTTTTTTTATTTTTTTATTGAAATGTGAAAAATTGATCTTTGAGGAGGACGAAGACTTAAGGACCAATCATCAAGACGTAAAGCCCTTACCTGGATAAGTTTGATCAGCTAAGAGAGAATGATTAGCAGGCAGAATTTTTTTTTTTTTTTTTGTGAGAATCATTGAGGAGACAATTTTAGTGCTAAAAACCTTCAAGAGATGAAAGTTTAAAGAGGAATGCTCAAAATCCTTGAAGCCATGAAGAGCAAATTAAGTCCAGAGGAACAAAGCTTTCGATGATTAAATCTTTTAAGGTGCATGCATTCAAGACATGCACTCAAAATCTTTGAGGAACTATTGCACAAGAATTAGCCAAGAAAAATTTGACATACCATAAGCACCGTAATTGGTTAAATTTAAATTTGGATCCTTCCCCCTTTAGATCTTTTCACCTTCTTCAATTCTCTCTTCTTTTTCTTTGACTTATAAGGTGTTGCCTTCTACTTGGTGGTGTTGTCAATCGCTCGGTGGCACTGCACAGCTCCCATCACCACAACTTTGCCATCAAAGAACTATTATAACTAAATTAAGAATATATTGATGAGAAAAAACACTGACAAAAAGAAATAAATTAGAAAGAGAATTAAATTAGACGATTGGATTCCATGTAATCAAAGTAGATTTAAATAAAAGAACAGTTAGATTTCTTTTCATTTACATAAGTTTAAAAATATTACGTTAAGGAAGATGTGTAAAATATACTATTTAGTAGTTTACAGTACATATATATATATATATACACATACTACAATATATAATATTAAATGTTTTAATTAAGTGTACATAGTGTGGTACGTAGTTATAACTAAAAAATTTTGTTTTCCAGGTGATTCAAATCAAACTCAATCCTAAAAAAAAAGAAAATCAAGCTCAATGAAGTGAAACTTTCAATAATAATTATTCCAAAATTTATTTTAACATGCTCTCAACTCATACCTATGTCCTGTTTGGATAGTAGCAAAATTTAAGTAAGTTCAAAGTTAAACTACAATTCGTTAGTGAAAGTTTTCGTCACAGGATTAACAAATTATTTGAGCTGAAGTAAATTGAAAGGTTCTTTTTTGAGGTAAAAAAAAATAACTTTATACCATGAAACAAATTATTAGCAGCTAAATTAACACGAAAAATAAATAAATATTTGTCACATTTTTCTAATTTAATCACGTTGATTTAAAGAAGAAAACAGAATTTACCCAAAAATAACTAGACATTCAAACCTAAAACCTAATTTGAAGGGTTCAAGAAATCCGTGGTGAGCTTAGCAGTGGAGTGTGGCATAGGGTTTGCATGTTGGGTACGCATTCTCGTATGAAGTAGGGGCGACGCGTTAAATCCTGTGCAACAGCGCGACGATTGGCGGTTAACTTGACACAAAACAAAACGTTTCTTTTTCTTGAGATTCGTGCATGTTATGCACCGATCCAATCTTTAATGCGATCGAAAAGCCGCGGGTTATCTATCAGCCACGGCCCATTAATGCTGCATTGAATTTTCAGGAATTAAACTTACCGATTTGTACGTGATCCACGTTAGGATTTTTTTTTTTTTTAGAGAGATTTTATAAAACATAGATTTATTGTTCTTGCATAACTAATTAAGATAAAGCAGTGTAACCCAAAAGTGATTCTAATTAGAATTTTTATCTCACATTGTCATCAAATGGACTGCAGCATTCAATGCTGGTGTACTCAGTGAAGATCGAAATGAATGAGAAACAAACTCAGTTTTATCGAGTTCTCTGCAATGGCATCTTACAGAGATACCGTAAAGCAAAAACAAATATTTCAAGTACAACAATCTTAAAAGGAAATACGACAAATGAAGTTAACCCCAAAATTGAAAGATTTGTATTCAAATCACTCGGTTAATTGTAAATGGGAATTTGCAGTTCTGATAATCAACCACCAATCTTTGTTTGTTACCAATTTTTTTTAGATTCATCTGTCTATATATCCAAATCGATACCATATGGTTAAATCTCAGACGTTGAGTGTAGACTGTGCTTGAGATATGGTATCGTGTGCTCACTAGATTGTCACTTCGTTAGGAAGAAAACCCAGTCCACAGAAGTCATTATATTCTTTCTTCGTTTGAATGGAAAGGAGCTTTGTTATTAACTCTTAGGCCCTGTTTGGCAATGGACTAAAAATCATGGCTAAAATTACTCAAGGTCAAAATCTTAAATTTATTTTAAAAAAATTTTAAAAATTATTTTATATCTTATCTCACACAAATTCCAATATTAAACAATCACTTTATTTCACATCCAATACAATTCTCAATAAATCAATCAACTTTATTTCACATCATACACAATTTTTAATATAACAAACTTACTTTATTTTACATCATACACATTTTTCAAAACACTATAAATTCCAACCAAATCTTCTTTTTTTCTTATTATCAAACAGAGCGAAAAACTAGAATTAGGTATATTTATAAATGTCTTTGCAGAGATGGAGCTGCAAGGGAATACGAATTTATCAAGGAAGACGCTTCCGACTGGATAGCATCTAGCAGAGTTAAATCGATCCAACTTTCAATTAATTTTTTATCGTTCAATTCAAATCTTAAATATAAATGTCTTATTCGACTTAAATTAAGTTGTCAATCTTTGTTTAATTATTAGAAATAAAAAAAAAATTATGCAAAAAATTCTAATATAATTATTCATTAGACAATTGTGAAAAATTAATATGATGAAGCAATTTATATATATAAATATTTGTGAATAATATTTTTATTTTTTAAAATTAATCTGATTTCGAGTTGGCTTGATTTAATCTTGTTGCTTGTTAGTCGGCTTTCTTGGATCAGTGTAATTTTAATTTAATAAATAATTTTTTTAAATTTTTTTACACAAATTTTAATATAAAAAAATATTATTTTATTTCACATACTAAATAATTTTTAATAAAAAATATCAACTTTATTTTACATCCTAAATTAAAATACTTAAATTTAAGTATTTTAGTCTAGAATATGAAATAAAGTTGATATTTTTATTGAAAATTATTGAGTATGTGAAATAAAATAATATTTTTTATATTAAAATTTGTGTAGAAAAATTAAAAAAATATATTTATTATTATTATTATTTAAACTAATATTATTTTGGTCCTCTCCCCAAACAGAAGCTAAGTCAAAATTTAAATTCTAAAAATATGAAGCACAATTAGAATCAAATAAATAAATAAATAGAAGAACATGAAGCACAAGTAGACTTGGAGAGGTTCTATCTAGAGCACGAAATGAGAAAAGGAAACTATTGTGTCATTTTTTTTGAATCAGTGTTCTCTTGTTTTCTTTGTTAATCTCATTGTTCTTCATTATTCAGATTGTTTTTACTTATTTACTTATCTAACGTACTTTTAATGTTACATTACTCTCTAATTTTCTCCAGCAAAGATATGAAAACATCGTAAATCAATTTACAATCTTCATTTTTGTATCACGTGAAAAATAATTGATAGAATTCATCGTCTTTTCCATGATATTAGATAGAAAAGATGTAACATCTCATGATCTAAATATTTAAGTATTTTCATCTTAATTTTAGACAACTGTGTGACCTAAGTACTTCCTAGAAGGTCACCAATCCTAATGCTATTCCAGCACAAGTAAGCTTAGCTATGAAGTTTTTCATTATTAGTCTCACGATTTTACCCCAAAAAGCACTTCTGCTATTTGGGAATTACTGGAGCAAAATATAGCTTTTGACAGACTTCTCGACTGATAAATAGTAATGAGAAAAAAACAAAAAAAATCATCTCATATTTGAAAGAGAGGGCAAATCCTGTGCTGCATCAGTTTTATTATCAATTCATTCACAAGACTAAGTTTTGATCATCTCACAAGCTCCACACACTTGACATGCATTGATCTCAATTAACTCATTTTACTAGCCCTCGAGGCTTAATTGCAATGTACACATTATATCATGTATTTTATAAATATGTTATTGCGAATTAATTTCATACCTCAACAAGCTTTTAAATATTAACAGGTTATAAGTACATTGAGTAAAGT
The DNA here is from genome assembly GCA_019297695.1 of Apostasia ramifera. Taxonomy (NCBI): domain Eukaryota; kingdom Viridiplantae; phylum Streptophyta; class Magnoliopsida; order Asparagales; family Orchidaceae; genus Apostasia; species Apostasia ramifera. The sequence goes on along the minus strand of JAEMOT010002862.1, from coordinate 26,154 downwards.
AGAAATAACAAAGTTTGGGGTTTACCTATCACAACCAAGATTATAATAAACATCAGTTAAGTATAACATGATCAAATACAAGTATTTATTTGCATAACTATAGGATAAAAAACTTATATACAATATATAGCATAAGCTTAAGAAATGACGATTCTCAACCTTATCAATAAAGGTTATGATTATTCTGCTGCTGAGAGCTATGACACTGTGGTGTCCAATGTATGAAAAATGTAATTGAGATGTAAACATAGAAATTGAGTCCAAAAGTAAAAGTGATTAAGTAATAAATGGATTGAATTAAGTTTAAACTTGATATTTACTTAGATATTCATACATATAAATAATATTTTGACAATTATATAAAATGCTTGTGCAACTTTTATTTGAGTATTCATTACTATCCCTGTTATATATGTCATTTGGACTTTTAGTTTGCCTATCGAGTCTGTTTTAATGGGTTCCTACATGAAACATAATAAGTATAGCATAGCACAAAAGGAATAAGAAAGAGAAGCTAATGAAGATTTAATACTTGAGAATATGAATTAGAGATCTTGTTTTCTCATTTAATGTAAAACTATAAAAAAAATAAAATTGAAGATTGTGCTGTATTTTAGAAAGTAAAGAAACTTTAGTAGATTAACATTAGAAGTAGTAGAATTTTAACTTAAATATCTCAATCATCAATAATCTAGACTCAATAATAAAAAAGTTTAGGCTATTAGCCATTGGAATGTTACAAGTGGTTTGGAACAGAAGCGAATAACTCTTTTTGTGAGCTCAACATACGCACTCTTATTTGTAATGCACCAATAATAAAATGTACATTGTGCGTAATAAAATTTTTTCAATAAAAATTACAAATAACTAATTAATAACATTATCATTGGCTGTAAACCCTTTTTTTTTTGGAAAATGTTTTTCTTAAAAAAAGTATTTCACAAAATAGCTGTGATCTAGCTAATTAAACAAAACTAATGGTCCTACAATAATATTCTGATTCCTACTAAGCAACTTGATATTGGGATTGATTCCTTGTTCTTGCAAGGACATAATTAGCCAAACCTTTACCACTGTTTCAATAATTTAAAAAGGAAATTACATCTAGGTCCTTGAGGTAAGATTTCATTTGCAAATTAACCACAACAATTGATTTAGTAATAATTGGCTCCATTTTGTTACAATTGGATTCCTCCCATGTGTTTGAATTAATTACATGCATTAACGGGGTGTTTGGTTTGGCATTCCTAACTATATGTTTATGTTATCTAGATATTTGAAAAAATGAAAATAAAAAACTGATTTAACTTTACTTCCTTTCATTACAATAATAATAAAATATAGATGTCATCAATTTTGTGTGGCATCTAGACATCACTTTAGAATAACATACTTGTATTTATTTACAATGTCATTTAAATATATTATCAAATCAAATAATCAAATTCTCCAATTAAACAATATTAGATCAAACACTTCGAAAGCTATTTGGATTTCTTAGAATGCACTGCATCAATTAGCTAGGTTGGGCGAGGAAGCTAGTAAAAATTAAGAAAGTGTAAGGAGTAAAAATTACAAGTTGCAGTTTAAATCCACAATCGGACTTTAGAGTGAGACCCTAATTGAGACGGTGTATATGTATTTGTGGACTATTAGTATAACTACCATCATCAGAGTGATCTTATACTTGTGAAGTCGATGATGCAGGGAGCTTATCCACTTGACAATATTATAGAAGAAGTTGAGCTCTAGCTAGGTTGAAGTAGAGGAAGAGAGACCACAACTGTTAAATGATAGTGTATATATGCTCATGATTCAACAAATGATGACTGATAACCTACCTGATGACATGCACAGGAATGTGGATAAAGTCGTCATTGAAATTGCTAGATGGTAAGGGCTCGATAAAGAGAAAGAGAAAGACAAGATTCAAAATTAATATAGACTTTTAGTTTAAATTTTTAGAAAATCAACAAAACCTATAAAAAATGATTTAACAACTTTAGTGGCTCATGTGAAACAATTAAAAAAAGTGGAAACGTGTGAAATATTGGTTAATTCTTGAGGACCTCGGTATAATTTCTCCAATAATATTTGTAGAAAACGCAATTCACACCTGAATTGAAGAAACTTCCTCCTGATTATAACCAATAAAAATTACAATATTTATTATATACATGCTATAATTTTGTAATATAAATTATATATAACATATAATTTTTATACAAATTTAGTTATTAATATATAATATTAAATAATTTAAATATAAATTAAATAAATTTTAGTAGCATGTATGTAATTATCTCTTTACAATTTATAAAAAATTTCAGAGGCAGTTTTTAAAATTTCATATTCATGTATGTTCAAATTTAAACTTTCAGCCAAATGTTCACCCCAAATCAACTTTCTGACAAGTGAAAAATACTTGGGTTCGGACGTCCGCACGTCCGGACCCCCAATCAGTGGGCGCCACGTGTGCCGGACCCATCTGTATGGCACACGTGGCGCCCACTGATTGGGGGTCCGAACGTGCGGACGTCCGAACCCAAGTGCAGCTCCTGACAAGCAGAATTTTTATTATATTTATAATAGGATAAATTACACTCTAGTCCCTAAGTTTAGATTTAATAAATCAAAGATTCACTCTTTCAAAAATTATAGTATTAAATTTCCTGAGTTTTAATATAATTATTAAATAAGTACTTTTCTAATTTTTTTGTTATTAAAAATTTTATAATTATCATTATATCTCTACTCTCTCTCTTCTCTTCTCCTGCGCTCTCTTAGGCGGTGACGTCGGCTCACACAAGCATCTCACAGAGGCACAGCCATCACGCACATCACATACGATCGCGGGATTAGCGCAGTCCTTGCACGTACCACTCTCGTGCGGCTTATGAGGGTTGCAGGTCGCGCAGCCTTGCGCAAGGAATGTGTTGTCCCAGCAGCCACGCACGACACGCATGAGGGCTGTGCCATTGCGAAGGGCTCGAGTGAGTCAATGATGCTGCCTAAGAGAGTGCTAGAGGACAGAGAGAGAGGGGAGAGGTATAATAGTAATTATAAAAAATTTTAATAATAAAATTAAAGATTAGAAAAGAATCCATTTGATAATAGTATTAAAATTTAAGAAATTCGATGTTATAATTTTAAAAATATGGACTGCATATTATTAAACCTTAAATTCAAGAAACCTGAGGGCTAATTTAACTTTTATAATTTTATGAATATACATGAAAATCAAAACATTCGAATATCAATTTTTGTTTAACTTCGTACAAAATATTTTTTAAGACAACTTTTTGACTCCATGTGAAATTCTATAAAACTCCCCCGAATTCTTCTAAATTTAATATCAAATAAACTTAAACATTTACAAATTACCAAATATGTTAAAACCCCATTGACTACAATTTTCATTTTTGAGTTTAGGGACTGAGATTACTTATAGGTTTTCGTTTTGTTCTAACTTTTTCATGAGAAAAAATATTTATTTTTTAAAATTTAATAAAAAATTATTTTAATTTTAAAAAATATATAAAATATGAAATAAGGTTAATTCTAATATTCATATTTATATGATCAGATGTGAAATAAAATTAATTTTTATAGTTGAAATTTATATTATGTTAAAAAAATACTTCGAACTAAATAAGATCATAACTCGTGAAATAATATTTATTTTAATATTTATATTTGTGCTAGATGTGAAATAAATTTAATTTTTATAGTTAAAATTTATATTAAATAAAAAAATAGCTGGAATGAAACAAGATTAAAGTTGTGTGTAGAGGAAGTTGATGATCATCTTGATATAGTAATAACTAATGCTGATTTGATTGGCCAGTTTATATTTGAAAAAGATATATATTATCAGAAAATTTTAAATAAAATGAATTTTATTTTTTTATAATAAAAAATATTATTTCTATATTTTATTAAATTAATTAATAATATTAAAAGATCCTTCAAAGGCTAAAATTTGTACTTAAAGAGATGATCTTGGACTCAAATTGAAAATATAATAAAATTCAAGATAAAAAATACATAAATAAAAAAACACTTAATTATTTTCTACAAACTTGACCCGATGATTTCTTTAATCATAATTTTTGGATCACTTCATGTTTTCATCCCACCATTGTTTTTTGTAAATTTAATTGGACTTTGGTTGTGAACTAAATTATAAAATTCTCTCTTTTTCTTGCAAATTAGCCAACATATTGTCATTTTCATTACAATTTAAATGATATTATTTCCCTATTATAAGAGCTAATTAATACCTTTAAGAACAAGCAATTATCATAAATCCGTCATCAAAAAATTCTATATGGCCTTATTTGGCGTGATGATCAAAACCAGGAACAAAATAATACTAATTTTAAAAATAATAATAAATAAATTTTTCTAATCATTTTACACAAATTCTAATATAAAAAGATATTATTTTATTTCACATATTCAATAAATTTTAATAAAAATTTAAATTTTATTTCATATCCTAAACTAAAATACTAGATTCTTATCATTATTGAGTATGTGAAATAAAGTTGATATTTTTATTAAAAATTATTGAGTATATGAAATAAAATAATATTTTTTTATATTAAAATTTATATAAAATAATTATTATTATTTATTTATTTTTAAAATAATATTATTTTAGTTCTGATTTTGATTCTCGCACTAAACAGAGCCTATAAGAATAAAATTGCTACTATTTATATTTTCCCTCTCCAAAAATTGCAATTTTAATTAATTAATTAATGATTGGCATCTTCCTTGACGTATAAGCACTACGCTTGTCTTATGCAATTAATTATGATATTTATATTGAAAAGTTTCAATCAACAACGGAATAATAAGCATGGAATGTTATATTTCATGTATATATGCTACTGTCACGTGCTGATACGTCCATAATTTAGTAGGAGTCAACTATTGCAGAAATAAATAATTGATGGATAAATTATATAGAGATACCTAAGTATTGGGCACAATTCACCTACATTCATGGTTTTTGAACCGTTTCATTATTGTTCTTAACTTCTCGTAGTTAAAATTTTATTTTACTTAGGCCTTTCTTAAGTTACACTTATTTGTAATATTCAATTCACACAGTTCTCAAAATTAAAATAAATAATAACTTTAAATATTACAATTACTCTACTATTCTCACCATTTTTAAAAAAATAAAAAAATTTAAAATTTGATTTCTCCCTTATATGCTTTCTCCGCTCTAAAAAATTTAAAATAAAAAATACGAATATTAATATTCCATAATTATATTTTAAAAAACTAAAAAATTAATGATAAAAATAATCTTATAACACGATAGTAAAGAATTAATAATTATATCTTAGTTGGATCAAATGACAAACATTTTTACAATATCAGGGATCAAGATTTTTAAAATGTTATAACCAATTTGCCTCGATGTAATTTACCCATAACTAAGCAATCAAAACAGCTACATTTTTGTGAAAATAATGACCTCAAATATACCTAAAAGAATCAATGAAAACTGATGAATAAAAATAATACACACTCTTTTATTCTATTGTGTTCATAACATTACCAATACTGAATGCCATCCAGCTTGGTCGTGGTATAAGAAATATTTCTTTTATCTATTTACTATGGAGAAAATGGAAGGCTCTCTACAAAAAAAAAAAAGACCACAAAGCATGGATTAAACTTCACTAATCTTACAGCATCACCTGGCAGCATCGTTCACCATGCCATTTTCAGTGGAACCTGCTTCCCCTTCAAGCAGCTGAGTCGACAACTCTTTTTCTTCCTTCTTCGCTTCTTCGATGACTTTATTACAGAGAAAGCTCGGCTGATTTGTCGAAGAGAGAAGCCTTGCCCACATTCTGTCTGTGATTACGACCTTGTTTTGTGTTTCGGTCACTCTCTGTAATAGTAAAAATTGATTCAATATATTTTGAAAACATGCAAAAAAAGAATACACGATTTCAAGTTTTCTTCGTATCCAAGCATTTGTACCGCACTAAAAAGCATTTGTGATTTTCAAGTGAATGGTAATGCTGATTACCTAGCTATTTTTATTTCCGTTGGTTGAGGTATATGCTCCTCTCCATCGATTTTTTATTATATCCTACAAGGAGCTATTATTTGATACTCTTATAATAACTTTTTTAATTTTAATACAAGGCCTAGGCCACATTTTTGAGGGAAAAAAGTAAAGCGGTTCAAAGGACCCTCTAAACTTACTGCGCTAGGAGCATACCCCAACCACAAGATAGTTTGAAAACCGATCTTGTGTCCTATCTACGAGATAGCCTCAGGACTCAAGAAGTTGTGCAACTCTGAGATTTGCTCTTCCAAAGGATAGCGTCATAACTGACAGCACCACAATACCTTCGTACATGTGGACAACATAAAAGCTAAAGCTGGAACATTCTTCCACATCCTAGTATGAAGATATTGACTACTCATGGCCCCTCCCAAGGCTACCGCCTTTGAACCCGCAAATCTGAGCGGCTACACCTACCAACAATATTACATGAAGCTGCTTACAATGAGAGGGGAACAAGGATCACTACCTAAGCCACCCATGAGCACCAATCTTAGAAGAGTAACTCATTCAGGCACTATCTCCAAATATACTGCACTGTAGCTAGAAGCCATCCGGAGATTCTCAGGTGATGATCCACCTTCCAACGATTAAATCTCCCTCAAAAGAAAAAAGGGAATTGGGTGGGAAGACTACAGCGAACCTCAAGTTGTTATCAGCTACAAGGGTATAAAAGGCTTAATTTTCTACCTATTAAGGGAATCAATTCCAGCACCTGAATAATCGGCTACTGAAAGAGCAATTACCCTGCTAGGAGCCTAGGACACAACTATCTACTGTTGCAATATTGTGTGAATTCACAAACTATCTCGTATAACTATCTTTGTAACCAAATACAAACTGATAATAGAAAGTTTAACACGGCAACTAGTGCTGTCATTTTGTGCCTAATTGCAGTTAGGTGGCTTCCACATAAAAGCTGTGGTTATATTTCTTTTGATTTTCTTCACCATGTGTTTTCTCCCACATCTATACTTTTTTCTCGCATCCCTTTCTTTCGTATCCATTTTCAATCTTCCCTTCCCTCAACAATTCAGTCAACAGACCTCACAATCAACAATCTCCGAGATTTGCCATCCATCTAAGACTAAAGGATTTTGTTGCCAACACGACAATATTTCCATTTTGGGTTTTATTTGTCAAGTTCACTATCAAAAATTTAACAGTGGGTTCTAAATAGAAATCACTACCATGATAAATGCTTATGAAAATAACTTAGTTCAAAAACTGAAGAAAAATAAACCATAACAAAGACTAAAACTTACGCAATCTTAGACAGCAATTTTAATATATATGATATTACTTTCATGACATCGCTATTTTCTTCAGTTACATAAATACTTAAGATATGGGTGACTACTATGTAAATTTATCTTTTGTTTGTGTTATGAATGAAATCATCCCCCAAAATAATCCTGTGTCAGTAAAAAATTAACCCAACTAAATACAAAGAAAACTTACATAGAATGGTATATAAGCATGCCTGCCGTTAACAGGTCCTACAGTGAATCCTGTATAACCAGCCATTGCACCGTGGATAGCACCATGGGCCAGCAAAGTGCAATACACATTATCGGATGCATTACTTGGAATGGCACGAATCATGTATGTCGGATCTGCAAGAAGCTAAAGTGAGAAAGACCGTCTACTCTGTATGAACTTCTACAAAATTATACCATAAGCATTCAAACTCACCAATATACTTGAGAGTTATTGTCATCTTCTTCTTATTTGAGAAGTGATCCTGTCAACAGGAAAAATGCGTAATTTTATTATTAAGTTCAAAACATATCAAGCATACATTGAACTCAAACTATTGTGAAGCTAAGTGCATGAAAAGAATATTTAGAACTTCACACTATTTTGAAAAATAGTACACCTTGATATTCTGAGATAACCATAGACCAACGTCGAGGAGCAGTTTATTTCCGGATGCATCTTCATGATGCATAGAGCGCATGCTTTCGGCAATAAGCTCTTGCCCTGCTCCCTCAGCAACAACAATGACCATGTGACCATTCTCCTTCAGTCTCTTCTCAATGAATTCAAAAAGGCCACCTTTTCCTTCTAGATAAAATGGCGACTCCAGAATCAAGCAACAGTCCTGAAAAATCATCATAAACAAATGACGAAATAAGCAACTTATCAAAATCACATTCAAGAAAAATAACATATCATAATCAAGGTAGTGAATCGAATGCAGGAAAGAAGGAACATAAATCTCAAGACAGGCCATGGGGAAAAGGGAGAGATACCATACCACATCTCTACTGGCAAGAGTTGCATGCATAGCAATAAACCCTGCAAAAATCAGTAACTTCAAATTTTAGATTAATTTATAAAAAATGATTAATGCAACAAACAATGTTATGAAGTCATGCAAACTCTATCAAATTAAGGAAACAAATTGCTCCAAAACATTGGTGGTGGTTTATACTACCATCTATGTGTATATGCAGAATCAAAAAGTAATTCAGTCCTCACTGTCTCCTAAAATTTGCCAGAGTCGATCAAGTTGAAATTATGATATAGAGTAGGAAGCAAGAGGAATGATGAAATAGAAGAACAAGGGGAAGAAGAACCAAAAAAAAAAATTGATGAAAGGAAGAGAACAAAAGAGAAAAGAGGATGACAGGAATATAAGCAAGGAATTCAATTGAATACTTTACATAGAATACTAATTAAACAACAAAAGAAAAGAGTAAAAAAAAAAAAAACAATAAAGTCAATGATAAAAAAGAAACAAAATTTAAAAGGAAACAACTAAATCCATCTAAGTTACCAAAACTAAGAAACTGATAAACCCCCTTTTCAGAATTATTTGCTTAAAATTGTAAATAACAAAATAAGAATACCGTTCAAGCTTAAATTGTGAATAAACATAATAAGATCACCATTGAAGTATCCTTTTTCATCCACTTTCATCAAAGCATAATTGCTAAATACTTGCTAATAGGAAGTCCCTCTAGTAAGGACACTTTCAGCAACATGTTTAGATATGGCAAGTATCGCATTCGATGGTCAAGATGAAATCATATCACCTTGATTGGATTAATGGAAAGTCATTATTGGTGATTGGAGACTAATTTGACCAATTGGTGTCAATTAAAATTTTGGATTACTTGGAAAGTTGAAGATTTAAGACTGATTGAAGATCACAGAACTTAATGTTGATTTCATTTTATCTGTACTTTTTTTTATTTGAGTATAGTTTTATTTGTTATTCTATTTTCTGCATTTATTTATGCATTTCTCATTTTAGTGTCTCAAGATCTCAATAAAAAGGATCATCTACTATTGTAATAATTAATCAATGATAAAATGAAACTTAAAGTTTTTAAGTGCTAACCTAAATCCGAGTTGATATTCCGGTAAAGGAAAGGGCAATAGTTAACATTTCATGAAAATCCTTTAACAGCCTAATCATCCCTATTATTTTGAGTGAGAAAAAAATTAAAAACCTAGTTCTTCCCCTCTTCCACTTTTCTCCACCAGAATTCTTGCATTCAACTAGTTGTCATCCTCAACCAAGCATGACTCCAAGAACTCCAGCCCAGCCACTCCTCAACTCGCTCTCCCACTTGATGCTGCAGCGATATCATGTGCTGTTATCCTGAGAGACTGATCCCCTCGCACCACCCGCCTGCCTTGAGAGCTTGCCTACGTGCTAGCTAACATTTGGCATGTCGGCCAAAACTGCTTTTGACTCTGGTACGCCAACCTCGGTGAGTGCGCTAGCCTCTGACTCCTCAAACACACCACTTGGGCCTCTACCTCTACAAGCAAAGGTCCCGCTCCCTACCTACGTTGTGCGTGCGACAACTCAAGCTGGCTTCAACGCCTAGGGCCACATTGCGCCAACTTGGCAACTTGACTCTCGCCCACACATGATAGACCAAGAGTCGTTCACTTGCACTTCATGCGTGAAAACTACTTTATTGATCCCTATTCCTTTTATAAACAAGTGCTCTGATTTATAAACAAGTGCTTGAATCCTGTGAGGTATAAGTCTTTCTCTGAATTAATTAATTACTGATTACATATTTTCACAAATAATAATTTACTCAACCGAATTAATTGATTGGCTCTAAATTGAGTTACCTATTAATTAAATTGAAAGTAAATACTTAAATTTTAATTATAAGAATTTTTTAATCTTAGATCTAATTTTTTGTATTTAATTGATAAAGCTTTAATCTAATTTGACAAATTCTAATTTATCATGAATCCAATTTCATTTAAATTTTAAAAATGATTTAATTTACAAAATTTTAAAATCTTATTTATCATATAATTATATTTTGAGAATAATTTTGCTTAATTGTCACAAATTGCTTTTAATTTTATTGATTTTAAAATTCACATATTATCTTTTGTTTACTCCCCGCATCACCCTCCTTATAAGGAAGACGAATGAAGTTGAGAAAGCTCAATAAAATACTAAAATAGCCTCTCAAAAAAGTATCCCGGAAAAAGTTTAACAAGGCGGTGAATTCACCATCGAACAAACTTGTCAAACTTTTCGATGAACACCAAGAATTCTCAATGAAGAGAAACCTCAACCGAGCTTTGAACCCAAGGTTTAAAACCTCGATGAAGGATCAACACAAACGAGGATTGGTGATTCTAGTAAAAGAAAGGTCTCGAAGGAAACAATCTTGAAGGAGTGGAATGAATGTTTTGGAAATAGTCATCAAGCAGCTGACGGCATTGATCATGACGAAGTTCAGCAATAAACTAAATATTCTCGGTTGCTGCTCGTTCACTGTTGGAGGTCAGAAACTTTCGTAGATTCTCTTAATAATTTAATGCCAAATGTCGTTCCCTTCATGAACCTTGTCGCCTACCTAATGGATAGGATCTGAGTAGGAGTGGCATAATCGTTGGGGATCTTCAATTGAAGAAGAAGAAGAAAGAGGTACTATATTTCCACCTATGTAATGTTAGGTGAAGATCCCTATAACTCTTCAATAAATCACCAAATAGAATACCTAAACTAAATCGTCATTATTCCAACTAGTTCTTGGGCTTTCGAAAATTGTGGGTTACTAGACATATTGTAAACACTGTATAGCATCTAAAAATTACAAGGTTTTTCAACAAGGTTATTTTTCATCAGCCCTGATCAATTGATCATTTCACTGTAGCAACTGATTGATTGCTCCTGAATGAGATATAGCATATTAAAGCCCAAACATTATCTCGTAAACAAAAGGTAAACATGGCTAATATTAGGGAAGAACTAATCCATAAAATGATTAAGGCAGAATAAAAAAAAGATGTTGAGAATTGTTGAAGATGGCACAAGAAATATTTTTACAGCCAAAAAAATGTCAAGTGCAATCTGAAAAAACCAGGACTGACAACATTCACATTACAACTGGAGGTTCTAGTAGAAAGCTGATAAAAAGAGGAATAGAAACACGTCTACTGCAATAAATAAAAATACTAAGTACTTTCTTCAGTGAGAAGTAACAAGCAAAAGTTTATTAATGAACTTAATGAAACTTGACAGTGTGAGTTTAATACAATTCTGAGAAAAATTAGCATAAACAAAGAAGAAAAACTAACCACTATAGCGACCCATAAGCTTAACAACACCAATGCCATTTTCAGCACTCTCAGCTTCTACATGTGCTGCATTAATGGCACGCTGGGCCTCCTCAACAGCAGTATCAAAGCCAAATGATTTATCAATAACCTAGATCAGCAACCAAAACCTTTTGTTACAATCATCAAATTTGATTAGCTAAAATCACAACAATTTTCTACAACACAATACCGCAATGTCATTGTCAATTGTCTTAGGAATTCCAACCACAGCAACTTTGAGACCACGTCTTTTAATTTCCTGCATAAACAGCAGTTCAATTCTATTTTGGCATAAACTGTACAGATCACACATGCAATTTTCTTAAAACCGATAAAACTTGATTCAAAAAATCTTGGAGAAGACATGTTATGAACCACTTCTCAATATATCAAAAATGTAATTTTGAGAGCTTCATAATAGTCATCACTGAAAGGTCTATGGATAAGAGGGAGAATGAAGGATGGGCATAGAAAGAGGTAATAGTATGATTACCTCAAAAATGACAGAGGCCCCTTTCTGAGTTCCATCTCCTCCAATAATGTAAACCTGGAAAAAAATTTAGACACGCAAACATCAAGTGAGTCTCAAGTTTCACAAACTTACTACAACCAGTAGAAAGTACAAGCCTGGTCATAGGTTCTCTATGGTTATTTAAGTGAACTTATGTCAGAATATTGCCATATTCACCTGATTGATTCCACGGTCTTGAATGCTATCAACTATCTTTGAAGTATCATGACCCCCTCGAGAAGTTCCTATGATGGTGCCACCCCTTTTGTGAATATCATTCACACTTTTAGGTGTCAATTCTATGGTATTGCGAGCATAGAAACCCTTGTATCCACTCTGCAGTGGGAGCGTTAAGAATTGTAAAACAACGGTATGAGCAGGTACATTGTCCGCAAAAGGCTTGGAAAATTTGACAACTAAAAACTGTGATGACAAAGGACAACATAAAGGTACATTTTTTTTTTGATAGCATAAAGGTACATAATTAATAAAAGATAAATGGTACCAAAACATTTTGTTAATATTCTAGGACAAAGGACAATTTAAAGTTCCATAATATTCCTAAAATACATGTGCTTGATAAGAACTATACCTCTAGAATGAGTATATTCAGCAGATTCCAAGGTAAAATGACAGCCATCCACTTCTATTTTATCAAGCACATGTTCTCTAGCAAAACATCGACTTTGACACAAATAATAAATTCATATATGCAAAATAGTTAAATTGGAGTTTAAACACCGAAAAAAAGGCCAAATTTTCTGAGTGATATCACAATATTTGTTCACCAAGTTAAAAAATAAACCTTGGTCTTCTTCAAAAAAAATAAATAAATAAACTTTGGTAACTTTAACCTGATATATCACATCATATATAAATTTCAATATTAAAATTTAACTATATTCATATCATACACACATTTCAAAATAAAAAATTAACTTTATTTCATATTATACAAATATATCAAAATAATAACTAATTTATAATACATAGATGCCTCACACATCCCAACATAATAAGTAACTTTATTTCACATCATATACAACCCTCAATAAAAAATATTCTTATCCAAGATTAATTTGAACCTTGTTAAAATTAATCTTTGCGAACAAACACACTAAAATTAAGACCAATTAGGCATGAACTACTAGAATATTGGCTAGGGCAATCAAACAATCTTAGAAGTAGAACACAATTTGAAAGCACTCCATCTACGACTGTATTTAGTAACCTCACACAATCTAAAAAACCAAATTGCATAAATTTGAAGAAAAGAGGAAGAAGATCAGTTGAAAGATGTCCGTCTAACAAACTGGACATAATTTGAGGCACATATAAGAGCATACAGAACCTTCTAATAGAAATTGATTTAACCATGTTTTAAACTACATAAACAGGCAAGATTGTATAATCAGAAGTGTTATTCTCACCTCTATGCCAAGTATTTTGGTAACACCATACATGTCGGACAAACCACAAACCAACTCTCTAATAACAGTATTAAGCCCTGGGCAAAGGCCACCACAAGTAACAATGCAAGCATGCACCTCATCGGATTCAAAATATACCTGAACAAATACATATCAAAGGGTTCTCATCATTTAGTCAGAAAAACAAAAAGCTTCAGCAATAAAGCCAGATTATGACTTAACCTACCCTTTGACGAGGCCCAGCACGACGAAAATGGGTCCCTCGGGGACTGCCCTTATGGACAACAATCTGCATAATGGTCATAAAATAGTTAACTACCTACCCTATCAATAATGATATAGAACTATAGAAGCCTGAAACTATCCATGCAATTTCAGCATCTAGGACACAAGAGTCAAACCACTTCTTTAGAATCAACATAATACAACAAGAAGATACAGAAAAACTTAATCGAGGGTGCAAAATTCACCTTCTGTGCAACTGTATCATCCATGTTCACAAAATACTGCCTGGAAGCAAAAAAGTGCAGATACTTAGAAAACATGAACTTCAATTTAAGAAAAAAAACTATGCTAACACATCCAAACCAAAGCTATTTAATCCATCTGGACTAAAACCATACTTGACAACTGAGTATGCTGGATTATCCTGAAGAGGATTTGGATGCGTCTGCAAATAGAAAAACATTAAACATTAGAAGTATGCTCCGAGGTTACATGCACCACTCCACAAATATGTGAATAAACGCATATACAAACAGAAATATACACAAATCTAAACGTAATGCAAAAAAACAAACTCTAAAGATGCAGTCAATATGATGTGCAAAATTACAACTACCACTTAGCACAAACAGTCACAAAACAAAAAGGCGCAGGTTTATAAATTCAGAGAAAAGCAGATATATTGGTCATAGAGTGCGAATCAGCAGCCAAATATCAAGAAAGGGAAGGTAACTTCATTTCCAATTCAGAACATTAACGAGCCAGTGAAGGGCTCCACTTCGAAATAAGGAAAACCCAATTCAAAACCTAAGTATCAACTCAAAGGAAGAATGGTCCCAAATCACCGAAGTTTATAACAAGAACGATCATGGCTAACGGAAAACTGATAAACAAAAGACTACTCACGGGAAGGTTAGGAATATAATCAACAAGGTGTGGCACATCCTCGAGAACGTAGCCAGCTTCCCCTTGAACAAGCTTTGGCTCGCACTTCGCCTCCGGCGCCATGCCCCTTCCAGATCGCCTCGGGACGCCGTTGCTCTTAACCGTAGCCTCAACGGAAGAAAGCGAGCTCCTGAGATCGAAGATGTGGTTCGACGTCGGAGGAGCAGAGGAATTAGAGATGGAACCCATTTAGGACTTGATTCAAATTCGACACGGGAGAGAGCAAGATTGCGTGGGAGAGGTTTCGGGAGAGGTCAAAATACTCACCTTTTATAGAGCTTCGCGAGGTTATGGGAGTTGAATTAAATGGAGGAGGTGATCTTCGGTAGGCCACTCGTGAATTCTTTCGTCCGATGATGGCGACGTGAGGGGCTGGGAGAAGAGGAATTGGGGAAGAAGATGAAGACGACAACGACGACGACGACGACGACGACGAAGAAGAAGAAGAAAGGACAAGGAGAGCGTAGAGCAGAGCGCGGAGAGCTTCCCGGTGTCCAAACGCGCGGGTCTTTTGTGTACACGTGTGGCAAAAAAGTATCGTAGTGAAATTACCAGAATGTCCATTGGAGAGTTTTAAGGGCAAGCCGAGAACCGGAAGGGTATATTCTCTTCTCAGGGTCCCGATCATTCTGTTAAACCACCTTATATCGTTCCCACTGTTCCAAGGACTCTGTTAACTGTTAAGTAAAAAATTGGACAGAGTTTCATCAAAAAAAAAAAATAATAAATAAATACAGAGTAAGACAACAATTTTTTTGTAGTATTTTTTTTAACTAAAAAAAAATTAATTTACATAAAAATAAGAATATATTAAGTTCTAACTATATTATTATCACAAATTTTAAGTAAAAAAAAAATTGTTGTGCCAAATTAAATTTTAATGAAAATTTTCACATGGGTACAAGCGAGATTATGCACAACGGCTAAGTTAATTTAAGTAGTAGTACTTTTTTGTAACATAAAAATTATGTAGAGCCAAAGTATATTATGTATGATCTAAAATAAAGTATTAGCTATATAGGATTATTTTATCTCTAAGTAAAAATATTTTGTTGTTAAGTATGATATTTTTACAAAACATGTCACCGGTTTTTCAAATTCTGGATGAGAAGCACACCAGGTTGTGTTAGGTAGCTGACAACCAGCTTAAAATTTGTCTAACGAATATAGCATAAAATACAAGGCAAGATTAAAAAAAATAATTATTATAAAAACTGGTACAAATACAAGATTAATCTTACTAAATTTAATATAAAAATAAAATAAAAAATACTTTTACATCTAATATATAAGTAAAATGAAAATTATAAAGGCTTTAAAGAAAATAAAGTAAAAAAAATTAATAGGAGTAAATGACATTTTTATAAATATTTTAAAATGCATGAAAGTTGAAGGAATTTCTTAGCTCATATTATTTAATATAATTTTGAAGATTAAGATAATATCAAATAAATAGAAAAAGAGTATATTGGTACTTATTTATAAAAATAAAAATAATATATAAGATTATTATAATTATAGAAAAATTAAGTTAATAAGCCACTTTAAAATTTTGAGAGATGGTGATTAAATATAGATTACATCATAATACTAGGGTATCACAATATCAGTTTTATTTTATATCAAACAGATCTACCATAAAAGCTATTAATTTATTGAGATATATAATTGAGATATTTGGGGAAAGAAAAAATATCTAAATTTGATTTTTATTAATTTAGAAAAAATTTATGATCAAATTTTAAGAAAGTGCTTTGAAGAGTTTAGAAAAAAAAAAGAATTTACACAACTTATATTTAATTTATTCAAAATATATATAAAAGAAATGTTACATATTTTCGAAAACAAAAGAGTTTTACTAATAATTTTTATACTTCAGTTGAGTTACATCAAAGTTCAACTTTAAATTTATATCTCTTTGCATGCAAAAAAAATGATTTGGTATAAAACTTTTTACAGATAATAATATTTTTGTTGATAAAACTAGAGAAAAGTTAAGATAAAATTTAAGTTATGAAAAAATACATTAGATCTAAAATTTTTGTCTTAATATTTTAAAAATTAAATATATAGAATGTAAATTTAGTAAAAATAAAAAAATTATAGTGGAAAAATAATAATTAATGATCAACTTGTAATGTCCGTAGCCAAAGATAGTGAGAAATGATTACTGAATGATGTACTTAGAGAAAAGAATTACTGGTGCAAAGTACCACTCCTAGCAGGCTTCTAGAAGGATAAATAGTGCTGAGAAGGGCACAAAAATAAATCATTCTCATATCGAAAGAAAGAGAAATTCTAAGCTGGATAAATATATAACATGAACCTAAATAATAAAGGTACTTTTAGGGAAAAATCATAAGACTAATGACGAAAAACTCTGTAATTATGATTGCTTAAGCTAGAGTAATAGTGCCATGGGTGACATCCTAGGAAGTGCTCAAGTCACGGAGTTCTCTAAAGTCAAAATGGATAATATTCTATATTTGGATCATGAGATATTATAATATAGTAGCAAATCTAACCTCTCACACTATGATGTGGTTCGAGGATAAACTAAGTGAAATTTGGTGGGCCAGTGATGCTCGTGGCCGAAGATGGTAAAGGTGATCATTGAGTAATGTCCTAAAGAAAAAAATTACTAAAATAAAGTGCAACTTCTTGTATACTTCTAATCCGATAAATAGTAGTAAAAGAGGCACATTGATGAAATATCCTACATCAGAAAGAGAAAATGTAATCTCAAATAGTAGAGGTACCTTTTGAGGCAAAACTGTGAAGCTAATATCTAGGAACTTTATAATTAAGCATACTTGAGCTTGAGTGATACTAGGTTGAGTGACTTCTTAGGAAGTGTTCAAGTCACGTAGTTCTCTAAAATTAAAGTAGACAATATCTCTACATTTGAATCACGAGATGTTATACAATTACAAGTTATTAGAAAAAGCAAGTGATTTAAATATCTTGGATCAATCATATAGAATAACGATAAAATAGAAGATGGTGATAATAGTAGAATTCAAGGAGAATAAATAAAGTTGGAGGAATAACTGTAGCGAATTATTAATAAAAAAATTTCACTCAAACTTAAAAGTAAATTTTATACAATAATTATATGACCAGTGATATTATATGATAATTACAAGTTGACCTATAAAGCAGAAACGTACAAATAAAATAAATATCATAAAACTTTGGATGCTAAAGAGAATAAGTAGATATAGTGAAAAATAAGATAAAAAATGAGTATATCAACGACAAAGTTAGAGTAGCTTCAATTGAAGATAAACTTAGAAAGTATCAATTTAAATGGTTTGGACAAATAAATCGTAGATCAATATAAGCTCCAATAAAAAAATTGAATTATTAGATCTTACCTATATAAAAAAAAAGATAAAGGTCCAAAAAGATATAATAAAAAACTATAATAAATTATTTTACATATTTGAAGTTAAATAAAAATTTATTATTTGATAGAATATAATGAAAATAAAAATTTTATATAGTCGACCTCACCTAGTGGATAAACATTTGATTGATTCATTATTATTGTTATTTGTATGATACTTCATACTACTTAGAAGTACATTTTTATTATACCAAAAATATTTTAATTTTAATGTAATATATCTCAAACCTTACGTAATACAATAATAGAAGAATATAGTGTGTAACAGTCAAATGCCTATATAGTATAAAAAAATTTCTACATAACATAGAAGTTACCCTACCAAGCTAAATTGTGCAAATATGTAGAGAAACATTGTATTAATGAACCATTTTAGTTTTTAATAGAGCATGAGGTCAGCCTGCACACATATCACTACATGAATTGCCATGAAAAATCTTATATGCATCACTTTAAACACAATAAATTCGTATGTCAAGTAGCTGGTTGTTTGGGTAAAAAATTCAAACTAGTAGTTAGAGATAAGATCGATTGTATTAAGAAAATAATAACAAGAAATAAAGAGCTTAGGGTTAAAAGGAGGGAGGGAGAGCTAAAAGCGCAAGTAGAATAGAGCTCAGGAGTCTTAAGCAAAAGTAGGTAAATAGTGCTCTATTCAATCAAGAGCCTACACTTTGAAAATCGAAACCACTTCTTTATCATAAATAAAGTTATTTATAGTGGAGAAGATAGTGAGTAAGAGCAGATAAGTTAGGCGGGCTTCATTAATGACATTTTGATTGGGCGGCATGGCAGTGGCAAGACTTACCAACACTGCCTGGCAGCCCAGACATTAACAACAGACGTCTCCTATTTCCCCATAAAGAGGGGGTTATATTATATAGTGTGACTATGATTAGGCAAAAGCTCACCAGCCGGCTATCTGTTTGACCCTGCTATCTTGCTAGCTAGGCTCAAAATGCTCGACCTCAACCCAGGCGAATCACTCGGCCTATTCGGCAACACTATTCAAATAACTCGATTTGAAAATTTGGCCAATTCTGTTCACATGCTATGATTATATGATATGACAGCTTTCTCTCACTGACGGGTTAGCGTTTTATTAACAGATTTTTAATTGAGTAGCTTTTTAAATTGATTTGATTTAAATTCACTATTATGTTTTTAAAATTACCTATTGTCCATTATATATTGCATAATATGAAATTATTATTATTATTATTATTATTATTATTATTATTATATATAACAAATGCACATTGTAATATAATCTTAATTATATATTGAAAACTCATGCCAATATCTTGAGTTCATTGCTAATTGAATTATTTTCATTTCAAGTGAGTTATCATTAAGTCAATTTTCAATTAAGTTTAAGACTAATTTCAAAATGAGTTTTGCATTTAGATTATAATTATTGATTATTAGCGAGTTTTTAAAACTCGATCGAAACTGTCGAGTTTCGATAGTTTTGGATCAATTTCGTTGAGAATTGATTTGAAAAAGTAATCAAGTTATAGTTTCGGTCAAAATTATCAAAACTCTCAAATAAATAATTTTTAATAACAATTATTAATAAATTTAATTTTGAATAAATATAGTTTAAATAATTTTTAGAAAAAACCAAAATTATTGATATCTAAATTATCAATTTTTTTGAAATTACTAAAAATTATACTTTCTTTTTTTTTATCAAAACTGAAATTAAAATCTAATTTTAAAACCTTGGTTGCCAGTATATTATGAAATTATAAAAATATTTTAATATTTTGTCCATTTTTTGAAAAATTCTATGCACTTACTCTACTCAGAAGAAGAGCTCTGATCTTTACAGCCAGTCTGCAATCAATTTTTCAAATAAAAATTTCATGTGATTATAATATAAAAAAATATTTATATACATAATACTTCATATCATTATATTTACATATTAAATATTTTTTTAAAAAAATTACAAGTCACACCTAAAAATTACACTCCACACACTTTTCTTACACCCCACAATTTTTTTTTAAAACTGCAGTGTAAATTTTTAAAAATAGATATAATATACATAATTATGATAATATAGAGTATTATATACGTAATTATCATAATATAAATTGTAGCTTAAAAAGAATTTTTTATCAAAAGTGAAAAAAAAAAATTTGATATTCATAATTGACATATTAAATAGGTCATCTGTCAAGCAATTTTGCCTCTTCAAATGTGTTGGCTATAGGATAATTTTTTAATAGACCACGAAATAAGATTGTTTCTCTTGTTCTCATATCTTATGAAAACAGTCATTTTTAATCTACGAATATTTTGAGATCCCATTAATTCTACGGGCCGATTAACACACTTTAATCAAAAAATTTACATCCCGAGGTCTTGAATTTTTTATAATAACAATTTTATCTCTGAAAATTTATTACAGAGTAGTCCTTCTATTATTAATTGTTGACGTAGGAAACAGGGGGTCCCAGAAGAGAGAAAAATAGAGAGTTCCGAGAGACGGCGGCACACAGTGAGTTAAACCTATTGACTGAAGCTTAGATGAGAATAATACACATCCAGAATAGCACACAAGTGTTTAAGGTGGTTCAGAGAAGAAATTCCCTACGTCCACCGAACGGTCAGCGAGAGATGATTTCACTAAATAAAGAAAATAGAAGGTCGAAAAGACCAATACAAAGAGTGAAAAAGAAGGGAGAGAAGGAGAGAGAGAGAGAGAGAGAGAGCTTTCTTTTATCTTAAGCTCTTGATACAGAGATGATAGAAGAAGGATTCTGCTCTTCCCGCCGTCCTTCTGGTTTGTCTTTCTGATCTATTATATTTCTTATTGTTTGTCTCCCTTGAAGTCTGTTCAAGGGTATTTATAGGCAGTGGACAGTGCAGTTCCATCCTAATTTTTCTGAAGAAAAATGAGTAAACAAATACTGAGCCCATACTGCTGTCAGCCATTGGGGGAGCCAAAGGCAGCGAAGGGACAGCTTGATCTTTCGATCTTGGCATTATTTCTAGGGATCTGTGGGGACCGGAACACACGGGTCTTTGATTTGCATGTCTGGAAAAAGCGTTCTGTACTCAAAACGGTGCAGTCAGACTACGCCGACTGCAATAAGTGCAGCTGAGGAACATCGTCATCGATATTGCTAAAGGATGATTCTGGATGTTCGTGGACGAGGTTTGACCGAACCCGCGTGGCCGAGGTTTGACTGAGGTTTGAGACTTGCGAGAATAAAAGCATTTAAATAAGAAGTTAGTGCCACCTGAAAGCCACGTGTATGATCGTGATGTAGTGCTGGAACCACGTGTTAACATTAATATTGTTATATTTAGCATGAACTATGTATATCTTATTTGGTTGGAGTATATTTTAGAAAAATTTTAAGTTTTTTTAAGATAAAAAATATATTTTAATATTATAATATGAAATAAAATTATTGTATTATTGAGAATTACATGAATTAAATTTTATGACAAGGTATGTCACTATTAATATTGTTCATTAATTTTGATAGTTAATTATATTGTTTTGATAACTTATAGGGACACATGATATTATACTAATTAAAATACAAGGAACCACAGATTATTTTAGTTAAATTATAAGGATCACAGTAAATTTCTTTTTAAGGATTAAATAGTAATTTTACAGTCAAGTTGGTAAAAAATTTGATGGAAGGACCAATGCTATATATGAAACAACTTAAATGTTCGATTTATCTTTTTTGGACTTATTTATAATTATAACATAACCATGGACTTTATGTTGAGTTATTAGAATTTTAATTACGTATTTGTAATTCTTCACTATTCCTTTAATAAAACTTAATGATTTATGAGCGAAGATCATCTAAGGATATATTATAAATGATAAAATGTGAGCTAGGGACCTATGGCAAAGACTTTAAGACCTCAAGCACTTTAATGTTATAAATTATAATTTGTGGGTCATTGCGTAAAATTTTTTAAGCTCTTAGAGACCTTTATGCAATTTACTCTATTCTTAATATTGAATGCAAAAAAAATTATTATATGAATTAGCTAATTTGAATTTTTTTATAGACTTTCTAGCAGCTAGACTAGGGTTCAGTCCGGTTCCCACTTAAAAAGCCATTCAAAATTTTCTAAAAAAATTCATAAAAATTTTTTTATTAATATTTTATATTTATTTCACATTATATATAAATTTAAATATTAAAAAATAATTTTATTTCACATTCTAAATAAATTATAAATTTAAAATTTAATTTTATTTTACAATCTACATATAATTCAATAAAAGAAATTAACTTCATAAATATTTCATTTATTTATACTGTATATATATTATTTATTTTAATATTTATATCTTTATTTCAATATAATAAATATGCACACAAATATATAAATCTATATATAATTTAGATATGTGTTACACATGCATAATTAGATATATCAGACATACATTAGAATTTAGATATATACAGAAATATATATGTATATATATATATATATGTATATTAAATTTCAATAAAATCTAACAAATGTTATAGAGATAATCATTTTTAAAAATTTATTGGAAAAAATCATTAGATAAATATTATTAATATTTGTGCTTAACAATAGGCATGATGGATTAAAAATAAATTAATATTTTTTCACCATTATAAAAAATTTTGATTTTTTCTAAATTTAATATATAGCTACGTTCTAAATAAAATATTTATAAGCGACACCTCTTATTTTGAATATTAATTTACAAGCAACACCCACACACTAACTTTTATTTATCATCTATTACTTAAACTTAACTAATGCTAACACATTGAACTAAGATTACATCTAATTCTATAATCTAGTCTTTAACTAAAATTTTTTATCTATATTTTTTTTAATCTGTTTTATTTTAATTTTTTTATCTCTATTTTTTTCATAACTCTATTCTTGTAAATTTTCTTGAAACAAGCTAGGTGCAATCCTAGTTACATTATGTTAATCTTAATTAGGATAAAAAAATGATAAACAGAAATTAAAGTGGGGTATTAACAGTAAATTTATATTCAAATTAGAGAATACCGTTAGTAAATATTAGACTTAAGAGTGACTAATATAAATATTTAACTTAGGAGGTACTATCTCTAAAATTTTTTTTGAGAGCAACAGATATAATTTTTTTTAATGATAATATTTTATAGAGAGTTAATAATGCACAAAGGCCGA
Source organism: Apostasia ramifera (assembly GCA_019297695.1). NCBI lineage: Eukaryota > Viridiplantae > Streptophyta > Magnoliopsida > Asparagales > Orchidaceae > Apostasia > Apostasia ramifera. The sequence continues at coordinate 2,752 of JAEMOT010002862.1, read as the reverse complement.
GATCAATGTAGTGTGTTTGGCCGCGGTTTGAGATTGGGGTTGTAATTCAAGTTGCGTTGTAGTCAATTTACTTTTAAATTCAATTCATTTCTATTTATACTTAACTTATTTATTATGCATGTCAAACATTAAAAATCAAATTTAATCTGTTTAATAAGTAGATTACTCAACTCAACCAGTCAATACATTCATCATAATTTTTGAATTATAAAAATTTGGTAAATTTAATATTTAATATAATCATAGATTTAGTTAAAAATAATTTTACTTGTATTAAATATATTTAATTTTCAGTTTTTTTAAGTTAGAGATTTTAAAAAATATAAATTAAAATATAATTATTACTAAATCACAGGAATTGATTAGTAATTTTTTAAAAAAATAATATATAAATAATATTTAAGATTAAGGTTGGTGATATTTTTGAAAGCAGTAAACAAACAAAAATCCCTGCATATTCCTCAAATTATATCAAAATCACTTATTTTAATGCCATAAACCTTTACTTTTTTTAAAAAACTATTTAGTAATTTTAAAACCTTTTCTGATTTTAGGATAGAAAGATTAGAGTAAACAATTATTTTAAGAGTTTGTTTTATAAAATTTATTTTAAGAGTTAAAAAAAAACATTGATGGTAAAATGAGTCATTTGCTTGTGAGATATATTATTTTTAGTTGAGATAAATAATAATATAATATTTGATATCATATTCTTTATTTTAAGATTTATAAAAAATTTAAAATAATCTTTTGAGATATATATATATATATAATTTAATATAAAGTGAATTTTCTATTTTAACATATATTTATAAAATATAATTTATTTAATTTTAATGTGTGTATAAGATTTGAAATATTATTAAAGAGCAATTAGTTAAAAGTTATTTAGATGATTATGTTTTCTCTAAATTATTATTTATTTGATTTAATGAATTATATTAAAATACTATGATGCATGATCAATTTAATACATAACACATTCTTTCATTATAATTACAGTAATGTGTAAATATCATTTAATTTTAAGCAACATTTAAATATTATTTTAATATAAAATTCATATAATTTCTTATATATTATATAAATAAGTCAACAAGTAAACAATTTAATTATTCCAAATAATAACACATAACATCATAATAGCATGCGGTGTTCGCCAAATATAATGGAGAAGGCGCCTCACTGAATATTGAAGGATCTCACGCTCGAACCATATTACTATTATAATTTTTAAATGAAGTAGCAAAAATAATGGCGTCTAGAGATAAAATTTTTTAATTTAATACTAAAATTTATGCATTATATAATCTATAAAGTTGAATTTAATTTACGATAAGATTGACAACTAGTCAAACAAACAGTCTCGTAAAGTCTGAAGATGTAAAGACCGACTCGAAATAAAACCTTAAATTTGCCAAATTGAGGTGATGCCAAGCTCAAGTTTCAATCTGAAAATTTCTCAAATCTCAGCAACTAAATAATAATTTACCCACTAATGAAATTTGTATATATAAGAAAAAAAAAACCTATGGGGCTGAATGATGGGCAGACTTGTAAATTTAAACAAACAGATGAATCTAAATATAATTGCATTTTAATATATATTTTTTATTTAAGTCTTTATTTCAAAATTATAGTGACTTATTGTATCTCACTTTATTTTAGTTTTAAGTTTTTATTTTTTATTTTTAACAATTTAAATAATTTTTTTTTAAAATATGAATCTAAATATAATTTGTTAAATTGCACAATGGGATGCCCGTGATACAAAGGATCAGCTGTCACGTGCGAGATAGCGACCGGGCGGTCGCATCTGGCGGGCCGGTGACCGTTTGGACCCGCACCAACAACCGGTTCAGACCGGCGGTTCGGACGCCGCCGCGGGTTCATAAGTGGGTTGGGTGGGCATTTCTTCCGGAGAGAAGGTCATTACTGTAAATTTCGTCCGACTTGGTCGTTCGTTTGGTTGGTTCGCACGTGTTGGGGTTGCCGCGTATGCCGTGTCAGATGACTTTAAATAAATGAATTTTAAAAATACGAAGTATGAATATATAAAAAAAAAATGAATTAAACAATTCCCAAATAAATTAACCTCGTGAAGACAATATATTTTTGAATAAAATTAATTTAAATTATATATAATCATATATAATATATATATATTTTATGTAAAATAATGTTTTAATTTAAAATTAAGTTTTATTCAACTCAAAAATTAAATCAAAATCGAATAAATTTTAACCGACTCGAATAAAATTTGACTTAAACACAAAATTTTGTATTCGAGTTAAGGTTAACTCGTTCGAATTCAACTTGTTATCACGCTCGTCTCTTTACCATCAAAATACCCAAAATTTATAAATTATATATATATATATATATTAGTTAAATGTTAACAAATTTCAAATATTATATTTTGGTAAAAAATAAGGTTAAGAAAAATATTTTATTAATTTTAATGAATTTTTTTCAAATTCTCAAGTTTTCAATAATTTCAGTAAAATAAATATTATCTTTCAAATATTTAAATTTAAAAAAAAAATTATTTTAAAAATATGAAAATTGATATGAAATTGATGAAACTGTTTTTTTTTAATAAAATTTAAAACTATGGTATAATACATAAAATATATTTATATGAAAAACAAATTAAAAAAATACAAACACATATCTCTAGACTTAGCTAATTGTTGACGTAGGAATGTGGGGATCCCAAGAAACACCAAAGAAAGAGAGTTCCGGGAGACGG
>JAEMOT010002861.1:383229-452213 GCA_019297695.1 Apostasia ramifera | reverse complement strand
AAAATTCATGACCCATACCCGAAATTTGCGGGTCGGGTTCGGGTCGGGTTCACGGGTCGGGTTCGGGTCGGGTTCACGGGTCGGGTCATATATTGCCACCCCTATTTACAACATACCCAAAGTAATTATCAATTCAATTTTTTTTTTAAATTTGTATCAAATAGTTTGCCAATCTTTTCACCTCCTATCTAGTTAACCTGAGATGATTCTAGATAAATCATTAGTATGACAACTAACTTTTTTTATTCTTTATTCCAAACACCACAATTCTCTTCACTACAATTGAGAATTGTAGTGGTGTGAATTTGAATCTGGAACCCTCTAGTTCCAAATAAGTTCCTTCCCACTAGGTTAGAAGAAGCTCCATAGTACCACAGCTAATTTTAACACATTGGATAACATCAAAACTCTTATACACAAATGAGTATCTAATAATAATGATAATTAAATATGATATGGCTCTTTTAAGCCTTTAACCGGACAAGGACTTACTATTTAGAGACCATTGCATGATCATGCATGAAAATTAAAGTTTCTAGGACTGGAGTTGTAGATATATTACTTTTTAGAAAAAGTTTGTGATTAGGAGCCAACTAAAGCCATTATTTCCTTTTACTGAAATTAAGTATTTTTACTCGATTTTTTGTCTCACACTTGCCTAAGATTTTATTTTATCATATGGGACCAAAGAGATCTTTTATGTCACTCTTTCGTCACAGATATTTGGAGTGTATTATCAAAAAATTGTAATAACTAAGATGAGGTTTCTTTATTTCTTTTAAAGAAGTTTATTTTTATATTAATTGTAGTTGTTGAAATGCCCGTGTGTATTTCTTCATCTGTTAATCTCTAGATCCAATTTAAAAATCTTGAATTTTGTTTTCTGTATTTTGTTCTTTTTAAAAAAAAATATTTATTCTACATGTTTCTGCAGTGTCGGTTGTCCTACTATTGGAAGAACCTGCATCAACTTTAAGGATTTTTCTGAAGCTGGCGACAAGGAAGGGTAGCCAACTCCCCTTACAAAATAATCTCATGGTCTGTTAACATGGAGATAAACCAGTTGAAATGGTTTCAGATTTTTAAAACTTGTTGCTTTAGTATTATACTCATACTTATTTTCAGTTTAAACTCTTAATTGTCAACAACAAAAATGGCTGCTAATGATCTGATTTTGGAAGGAACATATATTATCTGGAGTTTATAAACTCCATCACAGACCCACAATTATTATACTAAATGGAAGTTAAGAAACATCACCTTGTTCTGTGTTTTCATTGTTTAAAAGATATATTGTAATCATTGTTATGATTCTATATATCTGATTGAGATACTTGTAGAATTGATATGTCAAATTTTTCAATCCATTTTTCTCTCTTTGAAATCCATCATTGTTAAGTAACAATGGGATAACCAACCAGTGGACTAGTATCCAATCTCTAAGAGCGTTCTCATATCCTTAGGCTCTTAGCCGTTGAATTATTATATGTATCTATAAGATTGGCCTTTTAGTAATATACCTGCATGCATATCGAACTTTGTAATCTTCATCAACAATGAGAACGAGAGTTAAAATTTTAAAGGTGCTATGTTCAAGAAAAGACTTATGTCCCTTTCATTTAGAAAGGCTTCCATATCTTATGATCCATAAGGTGGTTGTCTTCATTTAAGTTAACAGTATCAATATGCAAACAATAGACTCGATATTGAGAACATCAGTGCTCCAAAATCATTCTACAAGTGCTTGAAATATCCCTTTGACATTGTTAGATTGTTATGGATACGATTTTGAACTGATGTCGGCATGAGATCAGGTCGAAAAAATTTTGAACTGCTCGAAATCGAAGCTTCATAGAATCATAGTTGTTGATTTAGGGACAGCTCAAATCTATATTTATGGAGTTTGTTCTCGAGTTCAGTTCGAGTCCTCCTTGACTCTTTGATCAACTCTAGCCATCATGCTCTTCTTATATTGCAATTTGTCAAGTGCTGCTGGAAAGGGGATCTAACGTGGGTCACGAGGGAAGAGAGCTTGTCATTCACTTGGCTGCAAGCTACTTCGTATTATATCTGATTTTTTTTATTAGCGTATTATATCAGATTTTATGTAACTACAAATACTACTATTTATTTATTTTTAATAGTTAGATCCAATCTTGAGCCCGCTCCATCTGATCTTGAGCTAGCTCCATCTGATCCTATACTAGATCAAAATTGGATCAGTAAAAATACCGAACCATGAAAATGATCATTAGTCAGTTCATTTGAATCAAATTGAACTTGACTCGATCCAAAACAAATTTAATGTTGGATCGATCTTCAATCCTTGAGCCGAATTAACAAACCCTATTGATATCCAATGTTTTTGCCATTAAGCCGTCTCTGCCTTTTCCTCATCACACTTTGAACATATTGTGTATGATCTATGCTGTTTTCAATTTCTCATATTTAGTTTGGCTTCTAGATGTATTGAAGCTTTTCGGTTGGTCAAGTGCGAGTTTTATCGCATGCAGGAAAATCTGAATTACATTGTTCAGGTACTTTATTGGACTTTCATTTTTTCCCTACAGTTTATTGTAAAGCAATCCACATTTTTTTACTGGAAAAAACGCAAATTAAGCAATTTCAAATCAATCTTCCGAACCTCAAACAACATTAATGCATATGGTTGTGTGTAACTCCTATTCAATGCATGATTCCTATGCGCATATCATCTTTAGCAATCTTAGACAATGGAAAGAGTGTGTTTTTATATATAAGTCTACAAGGGAAAGAGTGTGTTTTTATATATATCGTGTCACTTCTCAACGCGAGACTAAATTCTGTGCTTGTCCGTGTGGATTTGCCAAAGGGTACTCCTTAACAACCCTCCCGCAAAACTTGTTCTCACTTGAGAGTTGAAACTTAGCTTTCTCTACGAGATTTGCCCCACCATGTCTCAAGAGGCACATGGACACCCAAACATGGCTGGGCTATAGGATTCTTTGGCTCATGGTTCATATCATTTTAAAATGCGTCTTCGGATATAAAGGTGTGTTTTTGTATATACTCGATCTTATTTTTGATTTGTCCATTGGGGGGGGAACTAAATCTAATGTTTGTCCTTTTGATATTTGTTTCTTTAAAATCCACATTGCACATTAAATTCATTTTTGCTTCCTTTTCCTCCTCCTGTTTGTACTGACATTTAATTTTCTGTAGTTAAGGGGGATGATTAAAGCTTGCAAAGAGGCAGAGAAAGAAGATAGTGGTACTAGTTCCTGGGAGCTGTGCTATTCTCATAGCTCCATGGCAAGATTATCACATACTCAGCCATGAATTTTCGTACAGCAATCGCAAAATACTCCATCGTGCAATACTTATCTCCAACTTCAGTGAACTGCCAAATAAATAAAGTTGCGTTTATCATAATCAATTTAGCAAAATTGTATTGTTCTTTGAGCTTTTAATTTGCATTTTATTACAGTTATTAACGAAATACAAATGCCAGATTTTCTATAATAATCGTGAATCATGTCCTTGATTTTTTAGAGGATAGTAACTGGTAAGAAGAGAGGAGAAGAAAAGGAGAGTTCCTGTTTTAATGCCACCACCTGGCCTTGGTTATTTGATTGGGTAATTTATTACACACAGGTCCTTGAGATTTTAGTGTGCTCTTTTTTTTATGTCTAGTTTTTTTGTTTAAAATAATTACCTACATATCACACAATTTAGTTTTATTTATGCCTTACCCATTTATTCTTAATTAATTACGCTATGCATACTCAAAATATTATAAAATTTTACATACACACATTTTAATTTATTTCTATTATAATGAGTAATCATAATTTTTCAATAACGTAATTATAGTTAGATTACAAAAAATCTGAGCTGTTCATCATATTATTTTAAGGATATTTAAATATATTTTGAGTAAAAATTTTAAAATTTTAATGTTTAGGTGGCGGCAAAGGAGGAGACATCCGTGACGTGAATTGACTTTAGGATAAATCAACGCTTTAGTGTGGTATTGAGGAAGAAAAAAAAAATGTACTATTAAGAATAAAAATATAATTTTAATGATTTACTAACAGAATATTTTTTTTTCAAATAAATTTTAATTAAGTTTTAACTTAAATGTGTGTATGTAAGATTTTGGAATGTTTTGAGTATGCATAGCATAATTAACTAAGAATCGATGGGTAAGATATAAATAAATTAAATTGTGTGATATGTAGTTAATTATCTCTTTTTTTTGTTATGTCTTCTTATTTTTTTAAAGTAAAAAATTAGCAACATATTTCTTTAATTTATCTATAATTACAGTTTGGCCTTTATATTTTGAAAATTTTCATTTAGATCTCTATTTTGAAACTCTATGCACTTATTAGGTTTTTATTTTGCCATACTTTTAGATCTATATTAAATTTTATTAATTATATTTTGCAAAACATATATTTTATGAACTATTGCCTCACATTTTAATGTTGCAAAAATTTGAACATAATATAAATATATAAAATAGAAATTTTAGATGATTATATAAAAGTATGAAAATGTCTATCTTAGATGTCACTTTTTCTTTATTTAAATGGTTGCAATCAATTATACAACAATACTAAATTTTTATGGATTTTGGTTTGTTCTATTATTCATTATATCTCCTCTGAATAATGGTAAATAATCTTAAAAGTGGAATTCTGTCATCTTGGCTCAAAATTAAGATGAAAGTTCTCAATTTAGTCTTGATTTAATGCAAAATATTAACAAAAAGTGTTTAATTTGATTTCAATTTGTACTAGATTTAATTTGTTTATTATCGATTTAAGTTTAATTTGAGTTAAAGTTGATTGGAGTTTCGATTTTTAAATTAAAATCTTACATATAAATATTTTTATTTATTTAATCAAATTATGTCATGCCGTCAATTTTTATATAATGATTATAAATAGAAACAAAAAATTAACTTACAATCAATAGAGTTTGAATAAAAGCTATCTAGAAAATTTTAATATAGTCATTTATTAAATTATTGTAAAAAAATTAACATCTTAAAACAAGCTATATATTTACATATTTATAAATATTTTTTTGGATATTACACTCAGGTCCCTGAGTTTAACGCTTAGTAACGCACAGATTCACGTTTTTTAAATTATAATATCGGGGTCCTTGAGTTTTAATAAATTATAAAATGAGTCTTTTTATTTTTTATTATTAAATATTTTTAAAATTATCGTTTTATCCCTACCCCTCTCTCTCCTCCCTATCNGACCCACCGCGCTGTCGCTAGTGGGTCGTGCACACCGCGCGGCAGCACGTCCCGCCGGCGGCCTCGCACGTGAGTGTGGATCGGGAGGAGAGAGAGGAGAGGTGTAAAATGTTAATTTTAAAAATTTTTAATAATAAAAAAATAAAAAGAACTATTTGATAATTTATTAAAACTCAGGGACCGATGTTATAATTTTAAAAATATGAACCTATGCATTATTAAACATTAAATTTAGGGACCTAGGTGTAATATCCCATATTTTTTCAATTAATTTGATTTCTAGCTAACTCGATCTGATCCAACATTGACTTAAGATTGAATTTATAAAAGTTTTAAGCTATAAAAATAGCTTGTTAATTAGCCCATTTATATCAAATCGATCTCTTTTCGATTTAAAATTCGATTGATTTTACATTTTGATCTTTGAGTCAAGTTAATTGCCTTATTTGCTATATAATTTGATGAACTGATTAATAAACTAACTAATAATAAATTATTAATTTAATTATAATTATTAGACACCTAATTCACCACTGATCAATTTATTTATTAGATTTTACAGCTTTTTACTGGGATGCTGCGTTGGTCCAATATGTATCCATCTCTACATCCCGTCTCGGTGCAGACAGCATTGGTCCAATATGTATCCATCTCTACATCCCGTCTCGGTGCAGATCAGGAACCAAATGGCTAGCCACAGTGGTCGGCGCGCTAAGCCAATGAACGGCTATGCCGTTGCCACGTCAGATAGGGGCCCACTGAATTCCCCGTGGCCACTGCCGGCTGCTGGACAGCGCTGCGAGGCTACTGGGGATTCATTTACATTCATAAATTGGGCGAGCCCCTGCTTTTTTTTTTTCGCTTTTTCTACTGCGTGATATCAATTCCACAGCTATTTCTCCCTTTCCCTTCTCCATTTGATCCAACGATCCTTCGAGTCTCCTGCATCCGTCAATGGCGGCGAGCCATTACAAGTATGTGATCATCGGTGGAGGTGTTGCAGCCGTGAGTTCCGATCTCTTTGGCTCCTTGTAGTATGTTCCCTTTTGTTTTTTGAGTGTTTTTGTTGTTCTCTTGGATCGATTACGTTTTGCGTGTGGCATTAGTTTAGGAGATGATGGATCGGAGATCAGGATGCTTTAATCAGTATCTCAAATGTTTCCCTTCTTGTATTTTTCTAGGCATTCATGTTCATTCGGCTTGCTGCACTAGAAGAATAGCGTTGACCTAATTTTTAGCTTAGTTCTTTACTTTTTATGCAATATCATAGGGATATGCTGCCAGAGAGTTTGTAAGGCTTGGCGTCAAGCCAGGAGAGTTGGCGATCATTTCCAGAGAAGAGGTATGAGTTTAACTTATTGATGTATGTTGCATGTGCTAGTGTGCCCTTGTGCTGCAATTTGGTTGATTTGATGTGCTAACTGTGACTGTGCATTTCATAACTTCATCGTAATCTTCGGCAAGTTTTGATATTAATACTACTTTCCAAGCATGCTTACTTCATAAGTATGATACATCAACCATTCTACAAAGAAAATTTGCAAACTGTCTCATTTAGGATACTTCCTGCCATACCAAAAAACAATTCCAGTTCAAACTTTCTTATTACCTATAAGAGACTTCATTTTCTTCTTTTGTTCTTTCTTTCTTTTTTTTCTTGATCTTTTGGTCAATTGAGGATAAGCTTAGAGAGAGTCAGCTTAGATGATTTGGACATATAAATCGTAAACCGATAGAAGCTCCAGTAAGGAAAGTTGAATTATTGAATGTTGCCCACATAAAAAGAGGAGAGGGAAGGCTAAAAAAAATATGGCAAGAAACTATAAGAAATGATCTTACATACTTCGAGCTAATTGAGGATTTGTTATTTGATAAAGTGAAATAGAAGCAAAGGATTCATGTAACCGACCCCCACCTAGTGGGATAAAGGCTTGGTTGTTGTTTCTTGTTGTTGTGTAAGCTAACAAAAGGTTAAAATGTTGCAAAACTGATCTACCTATATGCATACTATAGGTTACTTATGTATACTATACAGCAGGACTGTCTAGCACCAATTTGTCTTTCATGTTGTTCTCAGGTATTTTACTCTTTATGAGCATATGTATAAAGTTTAAAATATTGCAGAGGCCAGGTAGTGCAAAAACCAGTAAAAATTATGTAAGACCTTTGAAAAACTAAAGATATGGGAGAATAATATCGACTGTTAACCTTGTATTTATCCATAAGCACAGATTAGAAAAAAGGCATGGATTAATCTGGGAACTTTTTCATGGGAGAAATTTATTCCTGTAACTAATTCGTCTTGCTAATTTGAATCATTTACTTCATTGCTGCCTCAGAATGCATTTATATTCTTCTTTTCTTATGTTGTTGATCTGTTGATCTTATTCTCTGATCAAGCAAGAGCCAAGAGAATTACCTTGTTATTGAAGATGATATGCTCAAGAATTATTGTTGGTTTAATCTATTAAGTCCATATATTCAGCTCTCACTTTTATCAAATTATTGCTATGCTTGATGTCAGATTTAAAAGCCTTTAATCATTTATTTGGCATTCTACTTATTTCTGATCTAGTATATCGTCCCTAATCTAGGGAATTTAAGTCAGATTGGTATCAACTAAGTCATTAAGTCGAAACTATGATAGCAACTAAGTCATTAAATTGTAGTTGATATTTATATTGATGGCAAAAAAATCAGAAAGATTCACGTGTTACAGCCTTCCACTTCCAAAAGTTAGTACAACATTTTTTGTCTAATATATTTTGGTAAATTTATTTTTCACTCTTTTATAATGGTGTTTTTTGATAACTTCTATGCTTGTTTCAAATATATATTATTGTTTTACTCAGGTTGCTCCTTATGAAAGACCAGCACTTAGCAAGGCATACCTTTTCCCTCATGGTCTGTATGCAAGTTGGGATTGCGGAATTTATTATCTTGTTCTAGGCAAATTGAAGCAGTGAACTCTCTGTTTTGTTTTCATACAATGGACTCTGTGTTTTGTTTAATATGAACTGTGGTGCTTCTCAACAATTATTATGATGAGTGAAGTCTTGATAAAGTGCATTTATCTTAGCTGTGGAATTTTTGTTGCAACTCTATTTCAATAAATTGGCTTTCTTGAGGTTGGCGCATTTATCTTAGCTGTGGATTTTTTTTTGTTGCAACTCTACTTCAATAAATGGGTTTCTTGAGGTTGGTGAGAAGGAACATGATGCAATGTAAGTTTGGGATGAAGGCTTTGTTGTGGTTGTTTTTGTTCTTGTTCTTGTCTAGTGAATCTGCACGCACTGCCTTATTTGTATCATATGTTTTTTGTAGCAATAAAAAGGAGTTTAGTACAAGTTATTCCAGTGATTCTATGCTTATAGTTTTATTTATTCAGGGCTGGTTATGGCTTGACACTTTATGTCGAAAAGATTTTCCCAAATTTTCAAGTTTAACCTGTTTGCTGAGTCATACATTTCTGTTCTTTTGTAACATAATATTGCTTATTGGAGTTTCTTGGCTTCTTCTTAACTTTTTGGGATTGAGGCTTTTGTGTTGTTTTTGTTGTTTTTGTTTAGTTATTCAACTGTTACAGTTGCTTAATAATTGACTACTCTTCAGGAGCCCAGAAGGCGAATTAATCTGCCTCTCCTAATAAAGATAATATTTATGTTGTTCCTTTTTCGTGAACAGTCCTGGAAATGCATTGATAGGTCCCCTGGTTTGCAGGTTTTGCAAGGCTCCCTGGATTTCATGTTTGTGTTGGGAGTGGAGGAGAGAGATTACTTCCTCAGTGGTACTCTGAAAATGGTTGTTCTTACTTCCATATTCTTACTTTTACATGCTTAAGGAAAAACTGCGATCATGATGCTCATATGTTTTTACCTGATTTTGCTCGCTCTTTCACTTTGGCTAGAGTGGGAGAGATGTTATCAAGGTAGTTTAAAAGTATTTTATTTACTGAATTCTGCATGCTTTTTAACTGCAGGGATTGAGTTGATACTCAACACAGAGATTGTGAATGCTAACCTTTCTGCAAAGGCTCTTGCTAGTTCAACTGATCGAACTTTCTCTTATGACATTTTGATCATTGCTACTGGTTCAACGGTGAAACCACAAGCTTCAATTATAAATTATATGAACTGTTAAAAAATCACAGTATAATAGCTTGTTCACCTTCTGTTCTTGTTTCATGTTTATGCTGTTTGCATTTAAGTGCTATCATTCATATTTATGTCACTGGGTAAGAGTGGGTAATATTTTCATGTAGTTATTTTCGTACTGTATATAACAATTGGCATGTTTTTCTCTTACTGGATTTTACTTAAATTTTTTCACTTTACATGAGCCACTCATTGCTTGATTTGTTCTATCAAAACCTAATCTCTTACATCACATCTCAATGCTTTACTGTGGAAATATGCATATACATATACCCTTGTCTACCGTATTCTTGTATGTGCACTATGTTTCATATGCATGTTTGCTTGTATTGATGTTTTTGAGTGTGTATTCTTTGGTTAAATGAAGTTTGCATTCTTTGTGAAACTTGGCATTGTTATGATATTAAGCTAAAACAATAGAAATATAAGAGTTAACCAATATTTTGTTTGAGGATGTTCATAGTAACCTCCTTATATGATAGCTAGGTTTTTTCAAATTTTAACCCTCCTTGTGGGTTGAAGCTATATGTACTATATGTTACAAACAACGGACAATGACTAGAACCAATGCGAGCCAGGTGAATGAGTTGCAAACTCAAAATCTAGACAAGATCAATAGAGTTGAACAACACATTGTCCAACCTCTCTCAGATTCTCTTCCCTCGCTTGATTCTTGCACCAAAGTGTGTGCTGGCCTAGTGAAGCTAACATCTAGTAGATCAGTTTCATGCATAAAGTCCTTTAACTTCTGACAGCCAGTGATTGCTCTAAATGGTCTTCCTCCTTTTATCTCGTCCTGACCGATCGAACAGTTAAAGTCACTCTCAATCACCACTGGTATTTCCTGGGTCAGTTGCAGCTTCAAGATCTTCATGGAAGCATACACTGCCAACAATGCACTTCCCTCCTCTAACTAAAGTAGCCTCAACCAAAATAATTTACTTGTAATTAAGCATAACGAAAACAATGACTTTACTTTCATCCCAAATCAAAATAATCTCACTTGACTTACCTTGCAAGGGGATAGTAGCAAAACTCCATCTTTGCTTAATGAGCTTATCTATGAAGCACCTATTTACATTAGATTGATGTGTTTCATAAAGAAAATTCGAACTAGGTCTACGATCTTTAGCTGTGATGTTGAGGTAGTTGCAAGAACTTTTGGACTCTATTTTCGTTCCTCAACAGTTCCAAAAAATAATTTTATTCATGTGAAAGATGAGAAAGGCCCTTAATCTCTAGCACTAGTTTGATACACACCTTGTCATTCCTTCTCCTCTTGTTGGCGATACCTCTGCGGGAACCTCCAAAGTGTGTATTCTTTACATTCAAATGTTTTCATGAGTGTCTCTGCTTATGCATGTTGCTGCGTTCCATCGGAATGATTTTTTGTTTGCTTTTCTTGCCAAATCTCTTGATTTTTTACTTAAAACGAGCCTCCACCTTGTTGCATAAATGCTCAAACTAGCTTGCTACATTTCCTTCAACTGCTTATGTGGATACATTATAAAATTCCCCTTTCTACATCTTTGCTGAGGTTGCTTTATGTTCTGCAGGTCTTAAGGTTGATTGACTTTGGTGTTGAAGGAGCAAATGCAAACAATATATTCTATTTAAGGGAAATTGATGATGCTGACAAAATTGTCGAAGCAATACATGCAAAGAAACATGGGAAAGCGGTGATTGTTGGAGGTGGATACATTGGTCTTGAGCTTGCTGCAGCTCTTAGAATAAATGACCTTCACGTTACTATGGTGTACCCTGAACCCTGGTGCAGTAAGTTCATCTCATATTGTTCAAATGAAAATTGAGTTTACATTTTTTCCTAAATTTTTGTCTCTGGCACTTCTACCAAAGCTATCTCCCTCCTTTAAATGTTGGTATACTCATTCATTTATAATTCTGTTCACTTAAGTTTGAATCTGTCTTTAAACATCTTCTCCCAGTATCCAACCATCCTTGAGAAGTGTTTCAAGTATCCAAATTCCGTCAAATTTTTGATGCAGTGCCACGTCTCTTTACTGCTGAAATTGCTGCTTTTTATGAGGGTTATTATGCGAATAAAGGAATTAAAATAATCAAAGGGACTGTTGCTGTCGGGTTTGACACCAATGACATTGGAGATGTTAGTACTTGATCACAACTGAAATTTCTTTCTCCTGCTATTTTACTCTCTTATATTGCATTTCCATCTTATTGACTGATGCGAATATCATAACCAGGTCACAGCCGTGAGACTGAATGATGGAAGAGTGCTGGATGCTGATATTGTTGTTGTTGGCGTTGGTGCAAAACCGCTTACAACTCTTTTCAAGGGCCAGGTTATAGAAGAGAAAGGAGGAATTAAGGTTAAGGCTCATTTCTCTCAAATAGAATAATGACTACATATAATTTCTTTTAGTGGGTCTACCAAACTAGCAACATCCAAACAACAATATCTCCTACAATACATATGAATTTGCATATTCTTATTTTTGTCTAACTAATCAGTGCTCATATATATATATATATGTATATAGAAGGGCATTTACATTAAGGACACCTCAATTACGAAAAAGTACATGTTTCACTATCAAAGATATTATGCATATCACACTGATTGATTCAAGATATCTAAACTGTTCACTCTTCTTAATAATTTAATTATCAATTGTCATTTTCTCACTACAAATGCTTTTTTCATGAATAAAATTGTACTTTATATATTCAATTTTTTATCTGCTAAGACAAGCTTCAATTAGAAAGTTCGATTATTGGATCTTACTTATGTAAAAAAAGAGGAGGAAGGCCAAAAGGGATATGACTAAAAACTATAAAAAGCGATCTTATATATTTTAAGTTAAATGGAAATTTGTTATTTAATAGTGTAATGAAAATAAAGAATTCATGTAGCTGACCCCACTTAGTGGTATAAAGGTTTAGTTTGTTGTTGTTATTATTAAAATTTTATTTAATAAAACTAAAATTTTTTTCCTATTATTTTGAAATTTAATATTATATAAGTCTTAATTGAAAGTTGTGAATGATGTGAAATAAAGTTAGTTATTATGTTGGGATATGTGAGGGGTGTGATATAAAATTAATTATTATATTGAGATATGTGAGGAATGTGATATAAGTTAGTTATTATATTAGTAATGTGTGTAGATGTGAAATAAAGTTAATTTTTAATATTAAATTTTATGTGTGATGTGATATGCCAGTTAAAATTAAATAGGTTAATTTTTAACTTCAAAACAAATGGGCCTAAGTCCTAAATTCTAAATCCTAAAATTTATTTTTCTAAATTAGTTTTATATAAAATTTATTTTAAACTCAATCTAGTAAGATAAATGCTTCTATTATGGATTTATGAGCCATTCTCAATAGAACAAAATTTATGAAGATGCATCAATAGTTTAATTTATAATGTTTTTCAAAAATATGATGTGAAATATGTAATTTTGTAAGATTTCAATGTGATATATACGTAATATTTCATCTTTGATAGTAAAACACATTTTTTTTAATTAAGATATCCTTTATGTAAATTTCCCATAAAATTCAGCCTTAATAACAATAAATGTTACAATCAAAAAAATAAAAATAAAAAAAACATCGAATGAAAAAATACTTGTAACCCACAATTTAGCTTTCAAGTTGCGTAGATTATATAAGATTTTCTATGGAGGCTCTTTGGTTGTTGAACTTATGGAAAGTGATTTTAGATTCTTGAAAAAGTGATGTCATGCATTTGTAATAAATGTTCTCAAATTTTGAATACAACTAATTGGATTCAAAGTTTAAGATCACTTATGGGGGGCTACAATGTATTTCTCTTCCTGAAATGGTTTGTAGTTGTAAGCATATTATTATTATTTCATCATTGGGTGCTTTCAAAGTACTCTGGGGTTTCTGAGCTGGTTCATGAGATCATTTTGAACTCATCTGACGCCAGTTAATAGACTGTTACTCGGTGCTGACAATTATGCTAAATAGATTATAAGCTATAACACAAACTCAACTGCGACTGTTCTACTTCTTGTTGCAGACTGATGGTTACTTCAAGACGAGCGTCCCTAATGTATATGCTGTGGGTGATGTTGCCACCTTCCCTCTGAAGTTGTACCACGAATTGAGGAGAGTAGAGCATGTTGATCATGCGAGAAAATCTGCAGAACATGCCGTAAAGGTTTGGTTACACT
The DNA here is from genome assembly GCA_019297695.1 of Apostasia ramifera. NCBI lineage: Eukaryota > Viridiplantae > Streptophyta > Magnoliopsida > Asparagales > Orchidaceae > Apostasia > Apostasia ramifera. The sequence goes on along the minus strand of JAEMOT010002861.1, from coordinate 438,621 downwards.
TCATTTTCGTTGAGATTTACATAAATGCTGAAGTAGACTGTTCTATTTATATTTTAATAGTCCAAATCATGAACTCGTACTGTACTCAGTCTAAAGGCATAAAAGTACGGCTCAGTTTGGAAACAATTTTAACAAATTTATATGTATACTAAGCTTAAATTTTTAAGCCTTTTAATCTTTAAAAACAGCTTAACTTTTAAACCGCTTAAACATTTAAAACTGCTTAATTGCTCCAGGGGTTTTAAGTCAAATGGTCCCTCTATATTGTACACTTTAGCTGTGCACTGTGTTGTTGCATTGTCACAATTGTGTTACTTTTAAATTCAAAGTTGGGACCTAAGTCAAATTATAGAAGATATACTGCCATGAAAACTATATAATATTACTCAGCAAATTATGGTGTCAAGATCATAATACTAACTATGAATAGGATGGTTAATAAAAAGTACATAAGTTTATTGTAGTTTATTTAATATATATATATATATATACACATATATGTATGTATGTATATACGGGTAAATATCATGCACCTCTTGAGGTCTGAGGGTAATATCAAATAAATTCACAATTTTAAACATCTTTCAATGTGATCCTTGACACTGAGGTTGATATTTCAATCAAGTTTTTTTTTTTAATTAATTTAAATTTTGTATTCATCTATTAAATAAATTTTATATTTAAATATAAATGATATAAATACTCTCCTCTTCCTTTCCCATCCTAGGGTGCTGCCTGCAAAGGCAGGGTTGGTGTCACGACGGGCCAGTGCAATCCCGCATGCTTTGCATGGCCCAATCGTGATGCCGCCCTGGGATGGGAGTTGGGAGAGGAGGGTGTTTTTGTAATTTTATATTTATATATATTTAATTTAAATTTTATTTGAAAAATGAATAAAAAGTCAAATTAAATAAAAAAGACTTGATTAAAATATTATTCTCAATCTCAGAAATTTCATTGGAAGGTTTTTGAAATTGTGAATTTATTTAATATTACCCTCAAATGCAGGAACTTGGATGTTATTTACCGCCTCTTTATTGTTTTCACAGAATAAGCAATGTAGTTTAAAAATTACGTGAACTAAACTGTAGCAACTTCTCATTCCACAGGCAATCAAGGCAAGTGAACGAGGCCAAAATCTCGGGGAATATGACTACCTGCCATTCTTCTACTCTCGTGCCTTCGATCTCTCCTGGCAATTCTACGGTGACAATGATGGAAAAACAGTTCTGTTTGGCGACGACAATCCGTCATCCGCCAAGCCTAAATTCGGCACGTACTGGATCAAAGGCGGCAAAGTCGTGGGGGCATTCCTCGAAGCCGGCTCGCCGGAGGAGAACAAGGCAATTGCCAAGGTGGCCAGGCTCCAGCCGCCCGCTGATGAACTGGAGCTGCTGAAGAAAGAAGGACTGTCATTTGCATCAAAATTCTAATAAATATTTCTGTCTGTGTACTGCACTGAAGATGCCAATAAAGGAAAGCCGGTAGCCCTATAGCATGATGACCTTTGCCGGCTACCATCGTATTTGGTTTGCTCTTGTAGTTTTGGATTTTCTCTTTTTCTCTTCATCCACTACTCTGTTCATTGTGTGCATGGGTATTTTAGCCTTATCGGATGTATGAGAGAGTGCTGTGCTGCTGCGCAATTGCTACTGTGACTGCTGCAATGGTTAAATTAAAAAATCAATCTAATCTTTTCTCTCCACTATTACTATTATTAATTTAACTTTACTTCTTATTATTAGGTGATATTTAAATATCATTTTAAAGTAATAATTTTAATCATGTTCTTTAACTATATTATTAGATTAAATAGTTAAAACAAATGATACCCCAAGCTCCTGAATCAAATAGAATGAAATATTTTTGTTATGGTTTTCATATAGTAAAGCTTGGTACTCTGATCAAAATTAATCTGAATATTGGAGAGTTAAAGTTGACCGTCTCTGGACATAGCTACACCCAATCGTTGGTGAGGGATGTAAAGTGACGCACGACTCACCGTTGGCAAAATGGCTAAAATCATGGAAAATGTAAAATAACAATAATTTGTTATATTAAAATTTACCTAAGATATCGCATTCTTATATGCTAACTCGCAAAACGTTTAGCACTAGAGAGCTCAACCGGTTACTATAATTTCTCTTATTCATTTCTGAATAATGACTATAACCTTACAAAGTAACTGATGGGGATACGAAATCATTAGACCGTCAGTTTATTTCAGGCAGAGTCTACACGTAGCGCTTGAGATCTCCTACATGATGTTGATCTCGATGGAGGATTGATATCTGTAGATTTGGCAGCATGCGTGATTGGCGGCTAATCAATATATTAGAAATCCCCATTCAAATTAATAAATTGATTTGAATGAAAATATTTTAAATTTTGGGCTGATTTCGTTTATTTTTTTCTATTATTAATTATTCTCATTTGGCATGTTGTAAATAATTTTTATTTTCATATTTATTTTCGTAATTATTTCTGTAATTTAAATTTCAAATGTAACAGGCCTATATAAAGGCATGGGCTAGTGATATTTGAGCTTAATACTGAAATGAAATCATTTTGAGTTTGAATAATATGTGTTATATTCCGGTGAAAGGAAAAGTTGAGGCTTTGGGTGAGAATACTTAAATATTTTAAAAAAAATTAAGATATTTTTCTAACTTTTTTCGCATTTAAATGAATATGATCCTGTTTGGCAACTGACTAAAAAAATAACTTATTTTAGCCACAAGTAAAATCTTAATTTTTTTTAAAAAAAAATAAAAATTATTTTATATCTTATCCTTGATAAATTTTAATATTAAATAATTACTTTATTTCACATCTAATATAATTTTTAATACAACTAACTCACTTTATTTCACATCTAATGTAATTTTTAATACAACTAACTCACTTTATTTCACATTATATATATATTTTTATAATTTTTTACAAAAAGTTTTCAAATCATCTTTTTTCTTCTAACCAAACAGAGCCTTAAACTCATCAAAATTCAGGCCCGTTTATGCAATTTTCTGCCCTAGAATCTCTTTTCCTGTTTTTTCCTTCTTCCACGGAACCGATCGGCCAAGCGACCTCGCCTCCGCCGCCCGTCTCGCCTCCGCCGCCCGTCTCGCCTCCGCCTCCCAGTCGGCCCGCCGACCACCGCCGACCACCGTCGAGCGACAGCGACGGCGACGCCGTCGCCGCTCCGGTGGCTCCTTTCCACCACCGGCTGCACCCCTCGCAGAGCCCGAGCGCCACCCACGGGCGCTCGCCCGCCTCCACCTCCGCCCCGTCGGTCCACCAGCCACCCGGTGACGCCGGCGACCTTGACGCCGCCGCTCCGGACGCTCCGCTCTACTGTCGTCAGCAACCCTCACCCGATCACCGTCTCGCCTCACACGCCGGAGCCGAGATCCGCGCGAGCAGAGCCGAGAACCGCGCTCGCTCCGCTCGCCCGCCTCCGTCTTCACTTCCAGGCGATCCACCGGCCACCGGCGTGTGTCGGCGACCTCGCTGCCGCCCCTTCCCGACCGCCCAGCTCCACCGCCTTAGTCCTGCCGTTCTGCAGCCCCGCAAACTCCACCCTGTTCTACATCGCTGTCACTCCACTCACTCCGCTGGCCCCTGCCACCGCCTTGAGTGCTCTCAGCTTCAGCCCTCTGCTGAACCCCACGGTGCTGCCAATAACACAGACAATCTGCGGGTTGCTACAATTCAGCCTTGAGATTCGGATTCTCCTCTCGAGGTAAACCCGAACGTCAACTGAATACTTTGAAAATCATGTGAGATCTTGTTGTGGTATTTGTTATTAGGGACTGTTTAGTTTGCTCACCCGTGTGAATCTGTAATTATATTATGAGATAAATTATTGTTGGGTATTATTATTTGTGACCATATCTATACTACTGCGTATCTCTAGCTTTGACTTGTTGAGATAAAATTGTCTAAAATCATTTAGTAAATTTACTAGATATCATTTGGGTTTGTTTCTAGATATTTAAAATTGATTCGTTTTACGGACTTATAGTTTCTTAGTTATTACATAATTATTATCAGTAATAATCCTGAACAATTTTATCTCATTCGTTAAAATTATTTACTAATCTTTAATTAGGACTGCATCACGCATATTGTCCCGCATCAATAATTATGTCCAATGTTGTGAAATCTATGATTCTTTAGTTTTATCTTAGATTGACTGACCAGATATCCAGCATGTTGCTTGTGTTGTTAGGCAATTTTTTTCAACACCACTCACTACGCATTGGCAACTATCATTTGGATACTACAATATTTACGAGGGACTCTTCATAGGAGTTTATTATTCTTCACATCACTTCGGTAACATCATAGTCATATTTAGATGCCGATTTGGCCGGGGATGTCGGTGAGAGGAAAACTATAAGTTTACAAATAGTTGGTGTTTTTTTCTTGGTGACTCATTGATCACTTGGAAGAGTAAGAAACAAGATGTTAGTCATTCTACTAAGGAGATGAGAATGATCAAGTTTGATTCGAGCATGAGCCAAGTTCTACCTGATTCATAAATCAGCTTGCCGAGCTTGGGCTATGTCCGACACAAATTGAACTCGGATCATTCTCACCCCTTGTTGTTAGCATGTATATTGCTATATTGGGTTCTGTTTGGCCTTTTGGTCTTTCTCGCTTTTCCTTTATACACTTGTATACTTTCTTTTGTGAAATTTTATAAAACCCTAAAGCAATAGCCTTCACCTCCAAGCTACTCTGGCCTAGTATTGGAGCTTATTTTGCTGCCATCTTTGCTATCCGATCCCAGATGCATGATCTCTACATGATGAGGAGTTGATTCATAGCCTTTTAAATCCATTTTATGTGAAATCCATTTGCTGTTGCATGTCTTCCATCTGCAATTTAATTTTTATTTTGGCAATGAAGTTATTCGAGTTGTTATTTCCAATATTCATATTGAGATAGATTTTGTATTGATATTCGGTATGCATTGCTTGCTTGTTTTCATTATCAAATGATGTAAGCTCCTTGATATGTTAATTTCAACATTATGCTGATTGTTGGAATAGGACTGGCCTCCTTTGAATTTTGTACAATATTTAGAATTAAAAAATGTAGTCAATATCATCTTGTTATCTTTTGTTTAGATATATAATTTATCAACATGTTCTCTGTTAGATTTTTTGTATATGTTTTCAGCAATATCGCTACTGCTATTATTCTTCAGTTCTTTTTCCTTTTTCTCTCCCATTATCAGCTCTATTGCTTGTAAACTAATAGATCTAGCTTATTCATTTCGTTCAAGATTCTGGGAATATTGTCTCTTTTGTGCTGTTATTGTGCTTCAGTTTTGCATTGGGTGATGTTGTTTTATTACGAATCAATGAATTGAATGTTGATTTGATTGGAGCAATCTAGTCAAAAGGAAGGTAGAAATAGAGGTTTATTTATGTGATGATATTCTCACATGAATTCCTAGGGAATGAGAGATGAATGAATTCCAAGTGCTTTATATGTGCCAAATGTTAGACTTTTATTTGTTTTGAGCTTTGAAGTTTTATCCTCTCCTAAGATGCATCTTTAGTGGTTCATATCTCTTCATAATGGATTCTTACTCCTGTTTTATGCTTACCTTTCCCGTTTTAGTCTGCAGGTTTCAGGCTCAGGGGACTCTTTCAGTGATCTTTGTTCAATTCTGCTAATTTGAGGACTCAACCATGGATGGTTTGTGTTTTTTTTTTCCTGGTTTGATTATATCATAATTTAGGTCACCAAAGAGTGCTTTAGCCATTCTGAATGGCAAGTTTTCATTTATAAGGTTTGAATTATGATGGCATATTTTAGCCTTTATAATTCATCTCTTTGAGCATCTAGCAAGTGCCACGAATAAGCGAGTTTAATTGATCAATTTTGAATAGATAATTTAATTTTTTGTCAGTTTTGTCTCTAACTGAATGAATAATGGATAATCTCCTTTATAATTTTTCCCAAGAATTTGAACTGAACAAGTTCTTTTCATGAATTTTTTTTGTTTAGATCGACTGGCTAGAGGGAGTAGTCTCATATATTTTTTAATCTGATTGTTGAAAGTTTTCTAGAATAATTTCTTTTTCCAGAATACTTTTCTTTACTGCACCATATTGTAAAATTTTCAAAGGTTTTGTTTTAAACCAGGCCAACCCTCATGTTTGGTGTTTTTGTATCCTTGAATTATCCTTGATTTAATGGTACATGAAAGATTCACCAAGTTCTTCGTACAAGCTGCTTCAGTTTTCGTATTTATTTATTTTTTTCTTGGTTCTATTTAGTTGATTCACAGCCAACTATGGAGGAGACTGTACTGGTTGGTGATGACCTGATGTTAGGGCCACCATCACCTCGCATTCCTCCTGAGATAGCTTCACATGTGCTTGAAGGTGTTGAATTGTGTGACAGAATATTGAGAAACTTTTTCTTGTGTAAGTTTTAACTGTTTTAGTGTTATTTTCCAGACATTATATTTTTGATCATCTAATTGAAGCATCTGTTTAACTTGATTTTTCCACGATGATTTAGGCATGCAAATCAATGACATTGAGCCTTTTTGTCAGGATGAAATTGTGTTGTACCGTCAGTGTGCTGAGAGAAGGGTCAGATATATCAATCTACTTGTTTATCTTTGCATTGTTAATGGCATGCTGCTTACTCCCTTAAAATACGTCTGCAGATTGATATGATAGTAAATTAGTAATCCTTTTCACAGGATAAGCTTCTGAGACAGCGTCTACGAGATAGTGAGCATAAGCTAGGGCTAGTCATGCCCTTGGAACAAGCAAAGGAAAGAGCAGCTCAACTTCAAGCTGAGGTCGCTTCCCTAGAGAGGTTCAATATTATAGTTGTTTTTTTTATTGCAGAAACATTGAAATTTATGCATGCCTAATAGATCAGTTAACAAGGCCTTCAACCCCTCATAATGTGGTTTGTTTATAGTTTGGTACATCAATATTCCAATTTTTGCATGTAACACTAAATAATTTTGAAAGGTCCATTTATCATGGTGGATCTACTTATAATTTTTCTTGGGATAATTATATGATTTTCCATGCAATTCCCTTCACTGAACAAGATCCCTTTCTAGTAATAAACTATGCATATGGGTCCTCTCTCACCCATAAAGCTTTCCACTTGGGCCCAATTTGATGTATTCCGTCAAGTTTTCTATTAAGTTATTTCAACTTTTCTTTTTTCTGTATGAAATGGATTTAAATTTACCAAATTACCCTCATTTTTCTCAATTTACTTCTCTCTTCTCTCTCCTCAATCCTCCAGCTCGCCACACCCGCTAAGCTCTAGCTTACCACCAGTCCGCCACCACTGCACACGTGATTATAGAGGGGTGTCAGGGGACCATTAGTCTTTTCACCATTTTTGAAGGAAAATATTACGCAGGGACCCAAGCATACAGGAATCAAAAATATGAAAACAGATGACATGTTTTACCTATTTTAATTAAAACACATAATCAATCATTATGCTGATTTTGTGTTTGATAGTACTCTTTGTTTTTTTATTATTTAGATAGGCTATTCTGGTGGGCTGCTTTTGAGTCTGTATGCTCTAAAAACACAACTAATTTGATAATAAGTTCAATATGATGGAACACCAGAAACTACAAAACTTAATGAAACCTTAAGTTACCTTGTAAGTTAGCCATTGTTAAAAATTCTTTTGTAGTTGAATGCTTCGCTGTAAAGTGGCAACTAAAACCTAATCAATTCACACTTTGTATCTTTAGGCGCATGATTCTTGCTAGTGGGATAGAAGGCATAGAAGGTTTTCGACAGCGGTGGAGTTTGCACGGTCGCCTTGATGATATAAGGTATATTTTCAGCTTTATGTTTATCTTAAATGTACAAAATAGCCAGTAGACTTCTTTTCTGAATGATATTTGCTGCTGTAGGTTCTCAAGGTTTCTTTGTCGAAATGAACTCAAGCTTACTTTCAAAAAATGAAATAAGGTTGTAGCTTTGTCATTTCTTTTCAAGAAGTTCTAGGAGGCTTTCTATTTTCTGCCTTTCATAATCATTTTTAGTTATTTTGTTGAAGGAAATTATAAGAAATGATCTTACATACTTTGAGCTAAATAAGGATTTGTTATTTAATAGAGTGTAATGAAAATAAAAAATTCATATAGCTGACTCCACTTAGTGAGATAAAGGCTTAGTAGTGATAGTTGTTGTTGTTGTTGTTATATTTTGTTGAAGGAGCATGTATCTTCAATTTTTTCATTGTTGTGCTCGTGAAGAGATTTTCTTGGCTATTCCTAAAACCAAGTTTTATTATTTGTGAAGTTGTGATACCCTTTCAACTATCTATAGTTAAGGGCATACCTTCTTGTGGTATCTTGGTGAGGAAATTTGGCTTTATGGCAAAGATTTTGCTTCCTGGATTTAATTCGAGATTAAAAAATGGTCTTTGTTTTTTGGATTTAATTTGATGACTTCTCAGGTATTATATAACGGAAGCTAACGTTAATGCCAATGCTTTCCCCTCTACTGTACTCAATTTTTATATACCAAATTTGAAGGATGCAAATTTTGATCTTTTATTTTGGTGATTCGTTGCCTCTCGTAATTTTGCATGTTTTTCTCAATCCATTACTAATGGCCTAATTTGCTTTTTTTCTATGATAGTATTTTTTCTTATATTTCTTAGATATTTTGAACTTTCAGATGCCACTCCTTTGAAATTGCTTGTATTGGGAATACATATGAGTACTTATCTCATATTAGTACTTAACAAGTTATGGTATTGATATATAAGCGATGACTTACCCACTAGCTTAAGTTTTTGGGTTAATGAATATCCATTTACTTGTGTATTAGACCCAACTTAGGCCCCTTGGTATTTATCCCTTAACAAATGGTATTAGAGCCGACTATTCTTGAGATCAACTAGTTCACACAGGTTGTGCTCTAACTGGTCTTAGTCATTCTACCATCGTTTTGGAATTTTAAGATAGGTAACTTTAATTGTATTTAGGAGATTGATTGTGTTCTTGATATTTACGCACATGATGGCTTAAAATGGCTCATTAAATAGGGAAAGATCAGTATAAATTGATTCTTATGTGAAGAAGATATTATTAAGAATGTATATGAGTAATTATCCTCTATTAGTAGTCAACAATAAGTTATGGTATTAATATATATAAGTAATGGCTCTTACCCATTAGCTTAAGTTTTTGAGTAATGAGTTTTTATTCATTTGTGTGTTGAACCCAACTTCCTCCAAATTTCTCCCCTAACATCTTGATGCATCAAATCACTTTAGTTCTAAGGGGGGATGCCTTCTTCTAGTTATGCTTTGTGGTAAAAAACAAAAAAAGAGAAAGAGATGAATGTTTAAGGTGGTTCATTCATATCCATTATTGACTTAGTAAAGCCCTTATACATAAATTCAAGTTGGTCCAAGTCACGTTATTAAAGAGGAAGGTTTTGATTTTATGCCTCGATTCACATAGGCTTAGAATGGAGAAGATAAATCCCTTTAGCCGACCCAAACTAGTTGGGTTGAGGTTTTGTTGTTATTGTTTGTTGTCCGTAACAATACTAAGCTTTCAGTTTATTCACTACCACCTGTTTCATTCTTTGCAGGAAACGATTGGAATCCTTAAATCAGGGGATGGCTGAAAGAAAAACTGAACCTGAAGGACAAGTTGATGGAAATTCTGTCAAAAAAAGGTGGTCATTTTGGTAGTTGTAGTTTTGATTGATCAGTTGACTTGAATCGACTCGGGTTGAATCGGTTTGGTTTAGGGTTAGGATCATTCAGCCACGATTCCTTTCTTGTAATTACTCAAAACTGATATCATGTCGATCTATTTGAGTCATTTGGTTTAATATTGCTTAGATATTTGTGTTATCTACGTGTTTATTATTTAGATATTTATTTATTTATTTATCCCAACTGCTACAATTCTCTCACCCTAATTGAGAATTATAGTAGTGTGGATTCGAATTTGAGACCTCATGATTTCATGCAAGCTCTCTCTCAGTTGAGCTAGGAGAAGCTTCTGTTATTTCTAAATTATTATTTATTTGCATAATTTATAAAAAAGATTAATTCAATTTCACTTTCATTATAATTTACATGATGTTTAGATGTTATTTAATTTTGAATAACATACAGTTGTTTTTTTTGAAATAATAATTTTATAATTCTTTATAATATTATTAAATATTATCATTAAATTAAATAATTATTTTTTAAAATAACATAATGTAATATCATAGTAATATGAATTAAATGTTCAACATGTTTTCACAATACTATTGAAGTTTAGATAGAACTCTGAAATTTCAAGAGAATATGAACTAAAGTGTTTGATTCATGAATGTATTTTGACTGATTAGTATATTTGTGTATTATATAAAATAAAAATATTTTATGATATCAAGATTTGTTTAAGATATATATATGAAATAAATTTATTTTAATATTAATTATATTGTAACAAATTTTTATTTTATGTAGAAGTTTGTAGGGTAAACAATGCCAAATTATTTTTTAGATAATTAAAAATAAAATTAATTATGTTAATATTTATATAAAATTTATTATTTTTTATATCAGGATGATGATATAATAAAAATTATAAAAATATGTAAAATAAATTACATTTTATATTAAATTTTGTTTAGAATAAGATGTGAAATTAATTTTTTACTTTTCTAATAAGAAAATTTTATGTATGATAAAAATAATTATAACAATTTTATCCATTTGTTTCAAACATATTCTCATCATGATTTTTTTTTTTATGCTTTTCAAATCTGATAGATCTTGAGAAATTATAAATTTTGGTTTACCAGCTTGATTGAAATTTTCAGCGAATAATTATTTTTATTTATTATAAAAATCACAATTTCCTTCGACTTATTTAAAAATTATGATGTGAATCGACTTTAGCATTTAGACAAGTTCGAGCTAGAAGATTAAACACCACTTTTTTTTATAGTGATTAAACACCACTTTTAAGCAAATAATGTTAAAACTTAATTCCATATTAATGATTTAGATCAATTTTTTTTTTCAATTTAGATTAGCATTATATTTTAGTCTTATAATGTTTTGAAACTCTTTACTTAAGTTTTTATTTTATTTATTTTATTTTTCACTCTATTAAAAAATATTTCTATTTTTTACTTTATTTTTAATATTTTTATTTTAAATTTTAGGACTTAAATAAAAAATTTATAAAAAATTATGAGGTAAATATAATTATAATTAAACTGTAAAGTCGTATCTGTTATTTGCTAATTAATCTTGAACCAAAACGGAAATTCTGTTTGGATCAATCCTAACTAACCCCTGGATTATGGGATTATAATTTCCCGATATTTTTGTTAAAAATTTTGAATTACAAGTAAATATAATCGTGCTCGAGTCTAATTTAATCAAATTAATTTACTGCATCGAATCAGGTTGATTTGAGTCGAATTCAATTCTAACTCAAATTAAAATTATAAGTATAACACTTAATCTTAAACTAAAAACTGATAAGCGTATGAAAAATTTTAAGTGCAAGTTACATGAAATTTCCATTGGCAATCTTAAAAGCAAATGAATACTATATAAATTCTGACATATATATAATTACAATAATAACAAAGATAATAATAATAATAATAATAATAATAATAATAATACTAATAATAATAATAATGACGAGATCTCGTGCGGGAGCATTAACTACACACGAGAAAGAAATTAAAGGATAAAAAAAAAGAGTTTAGATGAGAAAAATCATCTAATATAGAAACCACGGAGGTCATAAATTGAATTAAACAATTCCACTTTTACTTAATTTGCTCTACTATAGTGAGGTGAAAACACGCTGGATAAGTGATAGACCTTGTGATGCATCATATATAATACTTCCAATCTTTATACAACATTCAATGGCATTGAATGCGTGAGGTGTTAAATAATTTTATCTTTTAATTTTTCAAGTTTTTATATGAAATTAGTATGCTTGTAAATATTTATAAATTAATTTTAATTTAGCTCAAATAGAACTAACTATTATTTTCTTTACATAAAAATATTATATTTAAAATTTGTTAATTTTTATATTAACTCTTCTCCATATTTGCTTTTCTTCAACTATATTGTAGAAAACTACTCAAAAAGAAATATCAAATACGAATATTGCACGTATTCGTATATATTTATAAATAATGCAAACTCTACTGCGTTATGTAAATCTATAATCACCGGAGTGGGCCGGGCCGTTTGTGTTTAGAAAATAAAGAAGCCCAAAATTACTACTACAAAGCCCAACTCGGTTGAATCCAACTTAATTAATAACAACTCATATTCATATTTAAATGTATATTAACTTATTATATCAAGTCAATTATGAGTTGAATTGATTCCCTTTCAATGAAATTTATTACATAAAATTGTAGCACTTTTTTAATCTCAGAGATCAAAATTGAGATTTTTAAAATTGTTGGAACCACTTTTTAATGCCCTCTTGAACTAATCATGTTTGGCGTGATAACTAAATGGTACTAATTTAAAAAACAAAAAATAATAATAATGAATAAGTTTTTTTAATTATTCTATATAAAATTTAATATAAAAAATATTATTTTACTTCACATATTCAATAAAAATATCAACTTTATTTCACATCCCAGATCATCAAAATATTCGAATAGGATATTTTGATCTAGGATGTGAAATAAAATTGAAATTTTATTAAAAATTATTGAGTATGTAAAGTAAAATAATATTTTTTTGTATTAAAATTTATGTAGAATGATTAAAATAATTTATTTATTATTATTATTGTTATTTTTTAAATTAATATCATTTTGATCCTGATTTTGATTCTCGGCCAAAAAGTTATAAAATAAAGAAGCTATTTAAATATATATGCTTGTGTGTGATGTAAATTTTTTATGAAATATATAATGGAAAATTGACGAAAGTATTTAGAAGTTAATCTTATATTAAATATTGAAGTGAAAAAATAATTTTGGAAAAATTAATGAATCTGAGAATTTTAAAAATTACAACAGAAACAGTTTAAAAAAAATTACAACAGAAACAGTTTAAAAAAAAATTACAAAGAGCCTACGGATAACCTTGTAACATAAAATATCATCTTTTCTGTTACGTTTTTGAATTTCTACGGGATTAATTTTAATTTGTTACAAGTTTTGTATAAATTATTACATCCTTCGTCTTCTTCGATCGTCACAGAGAGATTGATTGAGGGTGAAAATGGAGATCGCCAAAGGAAGCAGCTGCGACAGAGAACGGAGAGCACCTGTTCTGTTCCTCAAGCTCTCCAATGGTGTAGTTGTGTCTTCCCGCTTTGCTTATAGAGAATCCATTAATGGGATCTCCACCTCGGATGGCTACGTCGACGTTAATGGCGGCAGCCGGCGGCACCATTGCTGCAGTCTTTGTGCGAAGAGCTTTGCTTCAGCAATGGCGTTGAACGGCCACATGAGGATCCATAAAGATCATCGCCGCCCAATGTATGACGACGTCGATCATCATGATCAGCTTCCACGTTTTGGCTCGCCGGAGGCTGCTGAAGCGCTTCTCTTACTGTCTAATTCTTCGCCGGAAGGAGCAGAGGAGAAGAAGAAGGTGGGTATGTGTTCGTTGCTGGCGGCGGTGGATCATCTCGAGCTCAAAGAAAAGAAGAAGAAGAAGAAATACGTGTGCGATATCTGCGGCGAGAGGTTTGAGACCGGGCGAGCGCTTGGCGGGCACAAGTCCGGCCATTTTCGCGAAGCTAAGCTCCGGCGGATGTCAACAGACGCTGACGAGCCATTGAAGTGGGGCCGGCGGAGGAAGAGAAGCGGCAGCACGTGTGCAAGATCTGCCACACGAGTTTTGCAGCTGGCCGGGTTCTTGGCGGCCACATCGTGAAGTGGCGGATGAGTTTCAGTTAGTGTTGTGTAGCCATGAAAAGTAGATAATTAATTTGTTTTTGTTTTATGAATTTCTACAATTTGGCTCATGCCCAAGTTGAGCACGATCATTTTTTAATTTTTTTATAAAAAAATATAATTTTTTTTCATATATATATAATTAGAAATAAAATTAGTTAATTGTGAAAATATTAAATAAATTTAATTAATATATTTAGAGTTTTATAAGCTTTTTTTTTTTTTAGTTTTGCTTAATCTGAGCATAAACCAAACGGAGGTGTTTTTTTATTAAAAAAAAAATATAATTTTAAAAAATTTATAAAAAAAAATAAAAAAAAATGTTTTATGTAAAATGAGGTGAATTAATTATATTAAAAGCTTTATTAAATGTAAAACCAAGTGATTGTTTAATATTGGAGTTTGTGTAGAATGAGATATAAAATATTATTTTATTTAAAAATAAATAAAATAAAATTTTTAATTGAAAATTTTTTTAGACATAATTAAAATTTTCTCCAACAAAACTGGTCCTTAAATTGTAATTGGTGTTTCTTGTCAAATTTAATTAATTAATTAATTAGAGAAAATTTTAATCATTGGGTACACCATTTGCTTATGAATCTCTACATTTCTGAGATCAATGCTAAAATATATAATATATTTTTACTGGTTATATTGAGCATTCATTAGAAATTTGCGTATTTTAAATAATTTTAAAAATCAATCCAAAGTTAAATAGAGTTTTTGATATTAGCATATATATGTTATAATCTTTAAATTTTAATTTAAAAATTTAAAGGCTTGTTTGTTTGTAAAGCTTAAATTTAATAAAATTAAGATTAAAATTAAATAAATTTTTTATTATTAAAAATTATGAATAATATGAAATAAAATTAATTATTGTGTTTAAATGCATAAGAAATATGATACAAGTTAATTATTATTTTAGTATGTGTAGAATGTAAAAAAAAATTAATTTTATATTTTAAATTATGTCTGTATGATATGAAATATAATTAATTTTTAATATTAAATTTTATAAATGATGTGATATATTAGGTTTAAAATTAATTAAATTAATTTTAAATTGGCTAAATAGAATTGATGGCTATCGAATCTATTAAACCAAATTGACTATGCTGATCAGCTTCAATAAAATTTTAAATTATGATGTGTTTGAACTTTGAAGAGAAATTAAATAAGTAATTCATTAAATTTCTCTTGTAGCAAAATAAGCATTTCTTAAGAAATGACAATAATTCGAAAAGTAGCATAAAAAATATAAATAATTACATATAAATTATATAAAATAATTAAATTTTAGAGAGATTTACATTACATACCTCTTAATTCATCTTAAATTACATATTAAATTCTTTATTTTTTAATTTTATAATTTTACCTCCTAAATCATCTAAAAATAATATTTTATATATACATAAAATTTTGTATATATTCATAATATTTTATATATACTTATTATTAGTAATAAATATCCAAATAATTATAATCAACAAAAAAAATTTTTAAAAATTATGAGAAATACCTAGATTTGTTATTTTTAGATGATTTAGGGGTAAGTTGTAAAATTAAAAAATAAAGAATTTAATATATAATTTAAGTTCAATTAAGAGATATGTACGTAAATGCTCTTAAATTTTAATATCACATATTTAATTGTTAAAAAAAAAAACTATTATTATTATAATTCGAAAAGTTGCCAGACGCCATTCGGTCCCGCAAATTTTCCTTCCTCGCGTTGGAAACGACGGTGCCTTACATTGCGACACGTGTTCAAATGGCTTCATTCAGGTTTCTGTGGGGTCCCATTACATGACTCCTCATGGCAATATTCTATTGAAAGTTATCTGCGTTTCCTTTTTTATTTTTATTTTTCATAAGAACGGTTTTACAAACTGAACTGGCGTTAAAATCGGTAGACTAAAAAATTTAAAGTTCAATGATCGAACTGCAGTCGAATCGAGATCGAACCGAGATGATGTAAAAATTTAAAAAACTTATAAAATATAATGCAAAAATATAGTTGAGATATATATTATTCACACACCAACACAATAATTAGACATAAAATGAATGTTTGATAATTAAATTTAATAAATAATATCTTGTGTCAATAATCCAAACAATAATTTCAAGCAAATTGAAGTAACAATAACCCAACAAATATTGCAAATCATAAATTGAGTATAATATTTAGCACATCATTAAAAGATCTGAACAAATAGTATGCTTTATCAATACTAAAATACCTAATCATTTCATCATTCTATATCACTAAAATACTAAATCATTTCATCATTCCATATCACTAAAATACTAAATCATTCCGAGAGGATGAAGGCTGGAGAGGAGAATGCGAGGCAAGGGGAATCGCGAGTTTGCGACTATCGCGCGAGTAGTGGTTGCAGAATGGAGATTGAGTTAGGGACCTAGGGTTTAGAAATTTTTTTTTTAATTTTAAACTCAATTGGTCCAACCGTATTGGTTCACCGGTTGACCAGTTGAACCGCGGTTTAGACCAGTTCTGGCCGGTTTTAAGCGGATCCAGTTATAAAATTAAATCAGACTGGTTGGCTGACCGGTTCACAGTCCGATCGGTTAAAACAGCCCATAAAAAAGAATAGCTTTTTACATACAATTCTGCCTTAAAATTTTTATTTACATACATGTCACACTATTTTTTTTTTTATTTATCGCATCTTATACTTAAAACTTGTTGGCAATCATTTACAATTTATCGATTAAATATAACATGAGTACTCTACGATAGAGAAAGCTGAAACAAAAGATTCATGTGCAAACCTCACCTAATGAGATTAAAAATTTGTATCTGTTATCATTATATGTTATGTTTTTCAAAAATTTTATTGCATATATATTATTTTAAAAAATTTTGATTTTACATTCCACTATTTTTTTTACATCTCCAAAGTAGATTATGCACATTTAATATTTACATAAATATTTGGTAATTGTTTTAACATTCACTAATCTTATTGGCTAAATAAACTAAAAGGGGTCCTTAATATTAAATAGAAAAAAATTAGTGTAAATATAGTTTATTGATGTAAAATATTGACTAAAGTAATCTAATAATGTCAAATGATCTAGAAAGAGAAGAGAGATAAAAATATAAACGAGCTACTAAAAAATCATATGAGGCTCTGTTTGGTAATAAGAAAAAAAAAGAAGATGTAGTTGGAATTTTTAGTCATTTTTGAAAAATATTTATGATGTGAAATAAAATAAGTTGGTTATATTAAAAATTATGTATGATGTGAAATAAAGTTGATTGATTTATTGAGAATTGTGTTGGATGTGAAATAAAGTGATTGTTTAATGTTGGAATTTGTGTGAGATGAGATATAAAATAATTTTTTAAGTTTTTTTAAAATAAATTTAAGATTTTGGCCATGGGTAATTTTAGCCATGATTTTTAGCCCATTGCCAAACAGGGCCAGAGATAGCTTAAAGTTTACTAAGTGATGCATGTAACAAGCTTTAGTATAGTGAAGGAAAAAATGCAGAAAATAGAGTCAAAAATTGAAAGGAGAAAATAGTTGAAGTGAATTCTTAATTTGCCACATGTGTAAGTCGAAGAGAGATTGAAGAGCAAGTGGTTACACAGACCCATTTCCCTCTGTGTCGTGGTGAGGGGTAGGTGTTCCTCTTTACCACTACGATGAGCTTAGTTGATTTTGCAAGCATGTCCCTTTGTTATTAGGTGTGTTGTTTGTCTCCATTGATGAACCATGGTTTTTTTTTTTGAACAAAATGAACCGTAGTTTGTCTCTTACATTCTTTATTTTTATGATAAAGTTCATTTCTTATATTTAACTTCGTCATTTTGATGTTATTTCAACTCCATTTGAATATTTTAGACTAAAATGAGGAGTTCCATTTATCTTAACTATCCACATTGATGATTGAGATGCTCTAAAAATTGTTTTTTTTAAGCTTGTCAATGAATCAAATTATGACTTAACCTAATTTGAGTTCTGGTTAAATTATCCTATTAAACGAAATAATTTTTTGACTTGAACTATTAATTTGATATTCTGCTTTCCCCGCTTAGGCATTTAATGGGTCGAACAGTGATTGCTACTTCTAGTAAAAGTACGATATGGTTTTCTTTATTATAGCAAATATATATTATATATGAAATATAAATTTTAAAATTAAATTTTTATTTATATTTAGTGGCATAAAATTTTATTAAGTTGTTATATGGTTATTGTTTACATTAAAAATAAATTATTTTGATTGATTTTTATTAAAATTATGAGAAAAAACTTTGATATAGCTAGCAATGTAATATTCAATCTTGCAAATATAGATGCATTGTTCATTTGAATTTTTAGATAATATTTAAGGCACATTCGAGGGGATATCTATTTAAATATAATTCAGCCTCAACTATACTTTATAGAGTTTTCCATCATCAACCTCATGATTTTCCACAAAAGGTATCCTTCGATATTAAGATTATACTATTTACTTATATAGTTTAAGAACTTACATTTTTTTTCATTGTTGAATAATTCATTTATATGCTCCTCTATCTAGTAGCCTACCAAGATACACTTTTTTATTCAAGTAATTCTGATTTAATCACATGAATATCACACTGGTGATCACACCTCACCCTCTTCAGTTATGGCTATCACTAGGATCTCTAGCTTCTACTTGGTTTTTCTCCTCGAACTATATTGTATTAAAAAAAATATCGTCTCTAATATCATATTACAACATCTTGTATTCTAAATAGTAGAGGTAATTAAATTGTAATTTATATAAATTTCATGATAGACCACAACTTCTATCTAAAAATTCTATCTATTATTGGTTATGAATAGAATCTAGATTGAGTTCGAACTGATCCGATTTTAATTCAACTCAATTTTTTTTAATGTTGGATCTAAATTTGGGCTAACTTGATTCAAATCTTGACCTTAATTTGGCATGCCATTTATTTTATAACACATTTTGTGACATGAAATCTGTAAATAAAAAACTATGGGGCCGTGGTGCAAATAGAAAATTTTGAGGTGGTATTTATGTAATAAAAAATTTTATAGCGAAATGGCTGAGCAAAAATAAAACGTGTTCGAATTTTGCAGTTCGACACGTGCGCGCCTGCTTTCCTCCTTGTTCACTGACAGCTTTCACACCATCCACCGCGCGTGTGGTTCGCCGTTCAGTTCGACGTCGTCAAGTTCCATAAAGATTACACCTCCTCATTCCCGATATTCAAACTCCCGCCAAGCTGACCTCCACCTTACTCCATGGACTCCGACAGCCTATCTTCCTCCGCCTCCTCCTCCGGCGACCTCCAGTACCTGTCTCCTTCCTCCTTCAGCCGGCCGCCTGTGGTCCCCTCACCGAAGCGGAAGGCCGGCAGGAGGAAGTTCCGGGAGACTCGCCACCCCGTCTACCGCGGCGTCCGCGAGCGCAACGGCGGGAAGTGGGTCTGCGAGGTGAGGGAGCCCCGGAAGAAGACCCGCATATGGCTCGGCACCTTCCGGACGCCGGAGATGGCGGCCCGAGCCCACGACGTCGCCGCCATAGCTCTCCGCCGTGAGTCGGCCGCCCTCAACTTCCCCGACTCAGCTTGGTCTCTGCCGCAGGCCAGCTCCTCCTCGCCCGATGATATCCGCCGGGCGGCCGTGAGGGCGGCGGAAATGTATCAGCAGATATCGGCGACGGTGGAGTCGGAAGAAGTTACGTCCCGTCCGCTTGCGCATGCGGAGGCGGGTTCGGCGGTGTTCGAGGACGAGGAGGAGATGTTCAACATGCCGGGATTGGTGATAGAGATGGCGGCGGGGATGCTGATGTCGCCGCCGGCGATGGCGGCTGGAATTGACTGGGAGGGGCAGGAGTGCATCGCCGATATGCGATTGTGGATCGAATAATAGTGATAACTAATCATTATCAATCGATTTTATAGGCACGCATGGTGAAGGAGTTTTAATTCTTTCGACATATGAAAATTACTTCCATAAAAAAAAAATGTAAATTATAATTAGTGCATTGAAATTTTGTATAATAAAAATATTATATTTAATTAATACCTTAAACACCAATATATATAACAAGAACAACTATGATAATGAGAATTTTTGGTCCTCATAGGTCAAAAAAATTATATAGAATAATAATATTTACATAAAAAAATCTTGAACACGAAAGATTATAAATTTTCAACTGTAAGCTTTGTTATGTACTCATTTGTAATATATAATGGGTTGAAAGCGATCAGCTTTGTAAGGAAGAACTAACTTCATTGTTATAAGAATAGAAGAAGGAAGAATAGAATTTCGTCAATGTACGCCCATTTGATTATTTTCTTTTCGTGAGATGAATAAGGGGAGTAATTTGAGGACTTTTTATAGTTTTGTTAAAAGTGATCTTACAACATTCTTGTGTATTGGATGCCTGGCTTTTTAACTCATCATCTTGGAATTAGGGATGCTATCGATCTGATTTCGAGCCGAGTTAATACCAGCTCAAAATCGGATCAATCACATTTCGATTAACTCGAAATCGGCTTGAAGTCGATTCTGTTCGACTTCGAAGCGGCTCCAGTGGATTCCAATCGACTTCGAGCCAATTTCGAATCATTTTCGGGCGGCTCGAAATAATAAAATCTCAAAATTTTTTGAGCCAATCTTGAGCCAAGTAGGCTCGACTTATCCGGCTCGAGATCAGCTCAATTTATATAATATATATATATATATATATATTATATACATATATTATATATATGTATTATATATATAACATGTATTTTAATTCGAGCTGGATCGAGTCGAGTCTCCCCACGCTCAAAATTGGCTCGAAATTATTGCCAAGCTGAACTTTTGGCTAGTTAGTCGGCTCGTTAGATCGACTTGATTTCGATCTGATCTAAAATCGATTCAACTTTCAATCGATTTTAGATTTTCAATCCATATTAACAAGAAATTTATTGCTCATTTTTCGATTAATAAAGAGCATATACAAATAATTATTAGAAAAGTTTTAATATTTATGATGTATATATCATATTGTATCTAAATTATATGAATTCAAGTCAAATTTTTAGTTAAAAAATCAATTTATTTATATATAATAACTTTCCATCAAGGCCGTCCAAACCTCACTATTTAAGGGTTGTGATTTTATTCTTGAAATTATTGGAAACTTATTTACATTTTATTTAATTTAAAATTAACTTAATTTTTCTATGAAATTGACTTGCTTAAAGTGAAATCTTTTAAATTTATAATCTATGTGATATATATAACACGTGTATTTAGAATTTTCAAAATATATATATATAATTTTATTTATATAATATAATATGATAGTCAATATATAAAGATTAAATCACAAATATAAAATGTATAAATGTGTGAATTATATTTTAATATATATTACATATAATAAATAATTTAATTTAAAAATAAAAAATAATTAGATTCTATTTATTTTAAAATTGAGAAAATTTTTAAGATCAACTCTTTTAAACTCGTCTAAGAATTAAAAATAATCGTGTCATACCTGTATCGAGCCAACTCAATTATAAGCAAACTTTACTTCCATTTGTTTAGCCAATTTAAATTTAATTTATTTAATTTTAATCAATTATATCATATCATATATAAAATTTATTATTAAAAATTAATTATATTTTATATCATGTATATAGTTTAAAATAAAAAAAATATTTTATTTATATTATATATATATATCAAAATAATAATTTATATATTTTATATTTCTCATATATTTTAATATCATTTTAAATTATTAATAATTTTAATTAAATTTTCATTTGCCGGCTGCAACATGTTACATGATGCAAGGACTGCGATAGTGAAATAGTTATTGGGTTAATTATTTCTAGATCCCTAACATTTTGGATAATGTATATACAGCTCCCATGCTAATAAATTGATTCACCTAGGTCCCTTAGATGTATTAGTTCTCTCTTTTTTTTTTTTTTTAAATTGGCAATTTCATATTTTAATCCGCTTATTACTATCTCGGATAACACGTGAAATGACTCCTCTGTTTTTTTTTTTCAGTTTTTTATTTAATTTTTTAAAATAAGTTTCAGTTTTTTATTTTATTTTATTTTTTAAATGTGGTGGGGTTCAAGTTGCTTAATGGACCAGAGAACAAATCCAATTTGAAAACAGCCCTCGTGATTCAGTTCCTACAGTTTTTTTTTATTGTTTTATTTTATTTTATTTTTTTGCACAATTAAATTATAATAATATGAATTTAAACTCGATTTCAACTGTGATATTTATTTAATAAGTTATAATTTTATAGTTAATATGTAATATTAAAATTTTAAATTTCAAATATATAAAATAATTAATTTTTAGTTAAATATACAGAATAATTAATTTTTAGTGATGTAATTGCCAAAAAGAAAATGGCCACGTGGGCACTTGGGTAGGGCTACAAATCCCATGGGCCCACATGTTTTACACCACTAATAAAAATATTAATAATAAAAGAAAAATTAATATTTATGTTGATAAACATGTAATTCGTCATTTAAATTAGGGGAGGTTTGCTTCGATATTATCTTGATATTATTTCATGTTATGTATATATCATAGTATTCAAATATTATTTTTTAATTGATAATTTTATAATTTTTTAAAAAATTATTAAATTAAATAATTATTTTTTCTATATAATATAACATAGTAATAAGATAATAATGAAATAAATACTCTCTTAATTAAATTTATAGTATTCTTTTTCTATAGGCAGGTATATCATATTTATAATTTTTGAATCTATATTCGATGATTAAATATTAATACATAATTAAAAATAATATTTCAATTTTGGTAGAAAATTTACTTATGATTCCCTAAAGTAGGAGTTGATTTTACATTGATTTTTCATTTATTTGAATCATTTCACAATTCGACCCCAAAATTTTCATAACAAGCGTGCGAGTTCTAACAAATAATAAATTTCAAAAAAAAGAAAAATAAAGAATATAAAATCATATGCTCGAAGTTCTTAGCTATTCTTGCAAAATGCATCAACTTATTGGTATATAGAAAAACTCTTATCAGAAATTCGAGGTTATTAAGAGAAGAATTACTAATTCATGATAATTGCATGAATTTTTTTATTTAAAAACTTATTTTTTTTTTGTTATGACTCTAAGTGGACTCTTTAGAATTAAAATTAATCGAAATGATCATAAGTATGAATTTACACACATATTTGACGACATCCTAGTTTTCACTAATTTGATAACATGAATAATAAAAGTCTAGTCGATGAAAATCGAATGTCAGAATAACTAATTTTTTTATTACATTAAACATAATTTACTTTATAATTGAATATAATAAAATATATTTAACTAATTCTTTGCTTCCTCTCTTTTGATCTTATGCCTATTTTGTGCTTTTATATGTGTAATTTTAGTATTATAAAAATGGCATCGGTCCAATCATATAACTAAATAGATAAATCCAATTCAACAAGCTTAATAATTAAATAAATTACAAACACAAATATCTAATTAGATTTTTGTCTTTCCAATATTATTTTAATTGTTTTATATCTTATTAAAATATAATTATATCTATTAATTTCATTTTTACATACCTTTTTAGAATCTTTCGCAATGAACCACATCTTATCTTAGTGATTCTTTTTTATTTAAGATATTACCTAGTAATTACTCCCCGTCATCATTAACTATGAGTTATTACAAGTCCACCTCGAACTACACAATATTCTTAGAGTTTGATTCTCAGTTATCTTTTTAACATCACATCTTAACAGTATTTTTAATAATTTCATAACAAATATATCTACTCAATATATGGTATTTTCATAAAATAACAATCAAAGACATGAAATCTAACATAATCTTAAAATCATGCAAATAATCGCCATTCAATTCGATACCCATTCACAAATAAATTTTGAACTCAAAATAAAGCTATTTCATAAATCTATGATCAAAATATAATTTTCTCAGTCTAAGCGGCCATCTCTCTCTCTCGCGTCAAAACAGCAAGTAATTTTAGTATTAATTATAATTAAACTTGGCCTTTTATTTCTCATAATTTTCTTTATCCTTAATAAAAATAAAAAAATATTCTTAATAAAATTATAATTTTATTTATAATAAAAATTTAAATAATATAATAATAAAATTTATAATTAATTTTAAATTATATTTTTTAATTATATTATTTCACTAAAATTTTAAATAATCTCTTATTATTGTATAAAAATACAAAATATTATGTAATTAAATTTTTTTAGTATATGTTAATATATATCAAATAAATTTGTTTCTTATAATTTTATCTGAAAAGAACCTTTCAAGTCGTCAACTTGTAATTACAAATAGCATCAAATTTGGTGTTTAATTAAATATTCGTTAGAGTCTTATCATTATGAATTTTCAAATTAGTGTTCATATCTTATGCTCTAAAAATATAGATCATTGTCACGCAGCTAATAATCAATACTATATTTTTCATAATTGAAATTTTTATATAAAAAGGTTTTCAATTATCCTTTTGAAATGCAGTGTGAAATAACGAGTAAAATTGCAATGTAAAATGACTTGAGTGAAATGTGCAGAAGTAGTATTCTCTTAGTTCAATGAGAAAAGAGTTTATCTAATAATTAGAGGATTTTAGATTTGAATCAGTTAGTATCGTAATTTTCAGATGAGGTAGAAAAAATTGTGGTGTCATACGTTGAAATCGTTAAAAAAATGAGCAGAAAAGTATAAAGCAATATGGAATGAGCAGCTAATATCAGGGACTGGAAAGTAATTAATACCTTTTAAACTGCTCACCACGAAGTGGAAGTTATCCCGGTTGACCCCAAGGCGGGCCCTTCCCCTCTCTCTCTCTCTCTCTCTCTCTCTCTCCTCATCCTCTCCACTTCATCTTTCTATGCGAATCCGCCCAAGTGTTTCTCTCCCGATGATTTCCCCTCATCTCGCTCGGATTCGATGGCAGCAACGGAACGAGAGGGTTTCCGCTGCCCATCAGGGAGTTGATACAGAAACTAGGGCTTTCCGTCTTGGTGGCCGCTGCCCTGTTTGCTGCGAAGTTCCACGGGTTCTAGGGCGTCTTTTCTGAGGTTGTCTAGGCGAGAAGGGAAGAGGAGAAGCGGATCAGAGAGATGTTAGGGCTTAACCTTGTGATGACGGTAATCGGATTCTCGGTTAGTGTAATGTTCATCGTCTTCGTCTGCACGAGGCTAATCTGCGCTAGGGTTCAATTACGGGCGTCGAGGAGGTCATCTCCCACGGCTTCCAGATTCAATCTAAGTGCCGTTAGTTCTCCTCTCAGCAATTTTTATGTCGATTTTTATTTTTATTTTTATTTATCGGAATGCATAGGTTCGTTACTGGGCTGATGGCTCTAATCATGGAGCTGTCTTTCTTCTTTCGTCTAAAGGCGGGCCTTTTGTACTTTAGCCTAATTTGAATATGGTAAAAAGGTTGTTTTTCAATTATCAGCAGCACTCGCAGTTTGGTGGGATCACTGTACTTCGAGATTTAATTAGGTCACTGGTGATTAGAATCTCGGTGGGGTGTCTGCTCAGTTACGCACTTTGGGGCTTTGTGCGTGCATTTTATTTTTTATTGTTTCTTATCTTTGGTTATCCAGCTTCAAGTTCTGATCTTCTTTTACTTGCTTCTGATGATGCTAGATACTTGTGTAGCTTTCGATTTGGTTTCTTATAGTTCTCAAGCAAGAATATAAACAAAAAGAAACAACGTTGTCACTATCTTCTTTCCATCGGTTTGATTTCTTCTTAGGTTTTCCCTGGAAGTATGGATTTTGTTTATTAATAGCATTCAAATTTTGCTTGTTTTGTCTTTGATCGTTCTTACCTGGAAACAGATAGAACGTGGGGTTCATGGGCTAGATCCTGTTCTGGTATCAAGCTTCCCAACTATGAAGTTTGGTGACCATATCACTCCTGGGCAAAATATGCAGTAAGTTTTTGCTTTATTAATTGCCTGACTGGGATTCTTTTGTCCATAGCTTTCATGCTTTTTCTGACTTGATAAAAGTCATTTTCTGGTGCTTAAGAGGAAGAGGAGTCAAAAATGTATCATGATTATTTGTGTTGCTGGCATGCTGCTTTTCCAGTTTTCTGTTAGGCACTTGGTAAATAAAAGCAGAGTTTGCTTTGAAGCTTTAGTTTTTACTAACTAAAATTTTCTTCTTTGTTCTATAGAGATACTCTTGAACGTTTGAAGAATCTGTTCTTTTGGTGTTTTAAACCATCTTGATTTGTATTTCAATGGCTTTTTCATCTCATCATCTGTATGTTTACTTTATCCATCTTGTTTTTATATTGTTACTATTTAGAAATTTATGAAATGTACTTTAAGGATCTTTACAAATACCTATTTACAGGTCAACTCTAGCTGGATGTCGAAGATGCACTTATTCTGAAAATTGTTGTGAGCATATTGAGACTAATTTTCTATGCACTAAAAGGCTATCTTTTGTTTGTCACAGTTTCTCCATGATATATTATGCAATATCTATCAAGTACTTGTAAGTCATACTTTTTGTTTTCAAACTAATAAAATCAGTTGTTATGCTATTTTATAATACAACTTTGAGTTTCGTCGGCAGATCTA
Organism: Apostasia ramifera; assembly: GCA_019297695.1. Taxonomy (NCBI): domain Eukaryota; kingdom Viridiplantae; phylum Streptophyta; class Magnoliopsida; order Asparagales; family Orchidaceae; genus Apostasia; species Apostasia ramifera. The sequence continues at coordinate 412,020 of JAEMOT010002861.1, read as the reverse complement.
AAATTTTTGTAGGAGAGCACAAACTTCAGTTTTTTTTATTTTTGTTTGAATTAGTATTTTGATCAATTGTTCTATTTATCATCATTCAGTAGGTCCTTTTGATTTTTTTGTTCTTTGATAGGAAGTTTTTAGGGGAATCTCCTGGATGTAAAGGTGAAGATTGATGAAATATCTACAACTATGAGGGTAAAGCCAGGATGTAGAGATGAATCTTTGGAATTGGATTGTTTGTGCTTGTTGTGTAAAATTTCATACTTATTTTCCTTGTATAGTGTACCTATTGGATTAGGATTATCAATCAAATATGATTTTTAGTTTGCCAACTTAAATTATAGTGAACAGTTGGATGCATCATTATCATCGTTGGACAACCATTATGGGCATGAAATCTATTGACATGGTTAGGCTTTATGACTATTGCCATAATAGATTTGGGGTTCTTTTTTTTTCGATGAACTAATAGATTTGGGTTCTTTGTTGTAGAATGCTTTAGAATGCTATGTAGATTTGTGTAAGTGATACAAAGATTAAACGATATGGTGCATGAAGAGAGAACCATCTGTTGAGGGGATCCATCATATCGTTTGCATCACCAGTAGCTACAGCCCAATTACTTTGGTCTGCTTTATGGATTATTTTTTCTAATTATTTCTATCTGATGTTGTATATGAACTTTGGTGTGTAACCTTGATGGCATCCTTCTTAGGACATATGTAATTTTGTCATGCCTATTTTAGTCAGATAGGACGGTAATTGATTTGAGAAGATGTTTTAGATATTTGTAGTTAATGTGAGGGTTTCGTAGCTTCCTTATTCATATTTGGTATTAGTCGTATTTTACCTTTATTGTTTAAAGCATGTTTTTGATTTTTTATATTATTGGGCAAGTTAATATTTCATTTCCATTAGTTGTATGCATAAATCTTTATTAGTATCCCTACATGTATTCGATAACTTTGATGAATTGTATAAAAGCTCTTCCAAACTCTCTTGCTCTTCTCTCCTTCCTTTCTTTTATTTCTATTTCTTCATGTTCTTTTTTTACCTTCCCATTCTACATCAACACCTTTCCACTGTACATCAATAGGTATGAGAGTCTAATTGATCCATCTAATATAGTCGATCCATTTGTGACGTCAATGTTTATACAATTAACAATTCATCCGATCATACATTATGATGCCTTTGATGGATTGATGCATATTGTTTTTCTTTTTATTCTATTTTATTACTCATAGAGCTTGTTAGGTGTAACTTAGTTTCCTTTTAATTGTTTATTTTGGTTATTTTGATGGGCCTATTTAGTCTCATATCATCTATTTTGGGTGCATTTGGGAAAGCTTTTCAAAAGGAAAAAACACTTTCGCTACAGCTAAAAGCTAAAAAATTCGTTTAAAACAATTTTTTAACAAGTTTCAATTTTTGAAAAATTAAAAAACAACCATAATCAAAAGCTAAGAAAAGAAGCTTTTAAAAAACCTGCTTTGGCTTTTGCAAATTTAAAGACAAAATTACCCTTAACTATTTTATATAATATCAACTAATAATTTTTGATATTAAATTAAATAAAGTTAATATAATTAATAATATAATATGCGTTCTAATTATTCAATATTTATTTTTTATAATGATTGTATTTATTTTAAATATCTATTAATAATATAAATTTAATTATTATTTATAAATAAAATATACATATAATTATTTTAACCATAAATATAATAATATACGTATAATTAAATAAATTATTAATGCATAATTATTATTTTAATCAAATATAGATATAATTAAAATTATCTTATACATGCCTAATTTGATGAAAAATATAATTTGGCCATATAGCATTGCAGTTTTTATCAAATAATACTATTTTTGATAGTAGCTTTTCCCAATAGTTTGTCAAACAGAATAAACAACTTTTATAATAACAATTATACAACTATAAAATACAATATTTTTTGAAAAACTAAAGCAATGCCAAACAAAGCCTTTATTTTAGGATAGGATTAACCCCTGTTTAATAAGAGTTTGAGTTTGAGTGAAGTTATAACTCTGGTCTAAATTATTTATTAGGTAAGAATCCTTAAAACTCTGGTTGCCTTTAAAATAAATCCACCTTCAAGACCTTGCTCCCAAACACTAGGTTGCCTTCCTAACAATACTGCATTATCATCATCTAGTTGTCACCTTTATGACCCTACACTATTTTTTTTTTGCAGATTCATCTCCATTTTAGTACGGCCGACAATGTATTATGTTGTTCTCTTATTTTGCAATTTACTAAGATTCTTCAATCAAAAAGTCTTGGTTGTCATCTGCAAGATCCCCACTGTAGGATTCCTTTAATCTCATGTTCCATGTGAACAAATGTGAAGAAGATCTTCCTTTTGCAAGCATAGATCAAAAGCAACAAACAACTATTTTTCAATAAATTAATTAATTTTATTTCACATCCTACATATTTCTCAATAAATTAGGCAATTTTATTTCACATGCAATAAAAATTTTAACTAACTCATTTATTTCCTATCATGCACATCTTTCAAAAAAATCATAAAAGTTTTCAAACTATATTTTTTTTCCTCCAACGAAACTAATCTTAAATGATGGCATTATCCATCAATTAAGTATAAGCATATCATTTGATTTATATATTACATCATTCATAAAAAATAAAAAAATGTGCTATATGAGGATCATGTGAAGCCAAGGTCATGTGCAACTACTTCTCAAGCATCATCATATCCTCCCACTTATAGATTTCTGCCACTTTTGGGTTCCATGATTGCCCAATTAAGATGTAATTTCTTCTTGAATTTCATTACTGCTGGTTAATTGAGATTGAACTAAGAATTATTTATCACTTGGATTGTTGGGATTTCTTTGAGATAAGAGCTAATTATTATTGGATTTATATTTGAGAGAACCCCGTGTAAGTTTTGAAATTCAATTTTTGATTAATTGAGATTTTAATTGACTTTCTAATCTAACTTATTAGATTTTTATTTATCATCAATCTGATTGTTTTAAATGTTTAAGTTGCTTGAAGGGATTGAAAATTCTGTCACATATAATTAAATATTTGAAATAATTGTGCTTAATTACGATAATTATCGTTTAATTTTGTGTTATTCGCATGCACTTTCACATTTTATCTGGCCTCAAGTTGTCGCTCCCAATGCTCACCTGACCTAAACATCCATAGATATCTAGCTTAGTCGATGCAACATTGATCCTCCCAACTTTATGACCATTGTATTCTCTAATCCAAATTCCTTAACTTGCATAAGTGGATGCTAAGTGCTAGCGCCCATGATTACCAACTGCTTTGCTACCGTGATAGTATTGCTATGCCATCTCGATGATTTAACACTTGACCAAATGATGTCGTTCTTAGTCAATGTCGCTTACACGATGTATTTTCAATGACCAAATTTTCATAGATGATCCCATTATTATTATGTCCATTTGGATGACAAATAACATCCGACTCACTGAAGAATCCATTGCAATCTTTGCTCTTCTCACTGGACCCATCACATTCCCATGACTCTCGATGTTGCTATTCATATGACGACCGTTGTCCACTTTAATGTTGCAAAACCCTTTGGTAGGGTGGTTTGGTGACCATTATATCTGTTTTAAGCTAGTACAAGTCCTTGGAGAGAATGTTGCATTCTATTGCTTTCATTGATTGTCTTAATAGTTTTGAGTACTTTGATAGTATAAGATTGTAATTTATGATAGTTTGATTTGAAGAAATGAAGTTTAGTGATCTTATGAGGATATACTAGCACACGATGGAGCAGAAAATAGAGTTCCTTTAAAGCATCTAACAATTAATGATTACTTAGGACATACTATCTTTACCACTAAGACTCGATCTATTACTTCGCATCTCGTGAAGGATGGGAAGAGATATATCATTTGCCAAACCTTAGTTGAGCAATCTAGCTCTATTGGCAGCCGTTTAGGTGAAACGAGTGATTTAGGTAGTCCACAGTGTTTCCTCGTTTTTCATTTGATTAGAAATGGTGGAAAGGGATACCCTAGACTTGACCACGAAGGAGCTCAAGCTTCACTAATTAGTAAATAAATACTGAATCAATAAAGAAAAAAATATATAATGTAATAATTTCCTCACACATGAGAAAATACCAGAAAACATGTCTAAAATAACAATCACAGAAATAGAAATAATTAATATAGAATAAATGCGGGAAATAAAATTATCCCAAAATGGAATATTCAATCAATTAGAATGAATGAGAGATTTTCAATCCACCAAGTCAGCAATCCGCAACATCCATCTTTTCAAATCTATCCTGACAATCAGTAGATCCAGATCGAAGCAGTGTGGCTAGATCTCGGCTATCGGCGATAAACTATGTCTGGAATGAATCAACGGTCGATCGTGGTGTCTCTACCAAAATCTAGGACGAAGCGAAGGACGGACAATCAACTTCAAACTCCCGGATGGCTTGCAGTACAAGGGAACACTTCTGTGTGTTCTAAGTGAGGATGGCATCGGATAAATACGGGTGGCGCATACCTCAAAATTAGTTTGACATTTTGTCATCAATAAAACCATTTGAAATCTACAAGCTATGTAAGTGGATAAGCTTGAGAGATGACATCGAGAGATTCATCTAAGAATGCCTTGTGTTATACCTTGAAGCCAACTGCTATGAAGCAAGGGCTCTACCCACTGCTTTAAGTTATGTTATATCCGTGGGAGAGCTTCTCCATGGATTTCCTTGGAGGCCTATCGACAATGTGGTGGGGACACAACGCTTAGTCGTCGTGGATGGATTCTCAAAGATGATCCAAGCCATTCTGTGCAAGTCCATGATAAATGGCGAAAAGTGTGCACAACTGTTCTTTCGACATGTGTGGTAATTTGTGCTGCTTATATCAGTTATCTCTAATAGAGATGCATAATTCCCGTACAACTTTTGGAAAACGCTTTGGATGATGATGGACACAATCTTGAAATAACAACTTTTTATCCTCAGACTAGTGACTAGATTGCGGTCGACAATAGAACGATGGTTCGCCTTTCGCGTTGGTATTCCTTGAGGAATCCAGAAACTTGGGATGAGAGCTTGCCATACGTTTAATTCGCCTCAACTGGGCTACGCTTGTTTCTATTGGCAAGTTTCCTTTTTAGCTTGAGAATTATGTAATCACTGTGCCTCTTTGATATGAAGTTCACAGTTAGCCCCAAGGGATCAAGTGACGAGTAAGAATGAGTTTTTTGAGCCACAAGACTTCATCGAATGTGTACATAAGGTGCATGGCCATGTTTGTCTGAACTTGGAAAGGTCATAGTATTGCCACACACAGCACCGTGACCAACACTGAATGGAGATGATATATGAGGTAGGGTGTCTCTTTTGGCTTCATATAGGCAAAGAGTGGCTCAAAGGCTCTAGGAGTAAGCTCAAGCTTATAAAATATAGCTCAATTAAAATCCTTTAGAAGGTGAGAGAAATTTTTACGAGCTTGAACTTCTAGCTTCCATGTATATATATTCGGTTGTCAATGTTGGGCATCCAAAGGCATTTGAGCCTTTGATTCTAAACGATGAGATTGAGGAAATGCTATGTTTTATTGATAATTTGGAGTTGGGACGAGAAAGGTGCTCAAAGAAGACATAATCCTCAAGCGCAGTTGAAAGACTACCTAAAGTGGGACCAATGAGTTTATCTGCATTAAAAGGGCTATAAGTCAAATTTGACCAAGTGGTTCAATTTGGAGAAGGCAATGACTTAGTTTCCACATTTAGTGGACTCATCTGGAAAGTTGCTTCTTCAAAAAAGGGTGCATGATTAGGAGATTAGTTTCCAACCTCGAGATAGTGAGAAAAACATCTGGGAATTATTTGATGACTCGAAAAGTAATTCCCTAGATTCAGAAGGTAATATGCATGGACTTAGAGGAAAACTTTGCTTTCAATACCTCGAAGAATTGAGGTTAGGCTTCAAGCAAGTAACAACTTCCTTGAAGATCTCATGTAGACTCGAAAACAATTCGAAGTAATCAAGAAGAAGTGGTCAGAGCTTCGGAGAATACTGAGGAAGACCTAGGTCAAAGGACAAATTCTCGAGAAGTGATTTAGAGAAGGCACCTGAGAAGGTTCGATCGAGGATTTTCAATACATGAACTATGCTGAGACTCGACCCTTGTTTGTATAATTTCTGCATACTGACTACGATAGGTCAATGACGTCGACAAGGAAAGAATGCTTGGAGTGCAACTACGCTCACACTAAGAGTTCACCTAATTGACCAACCCACAGTAAGCTCTGCTGAGGAGGACTGTAAAATGGCTTGCTATAGGATTGGCCCGTTACTCCGTTAGGCATGTGCGTTTGCTTCATGCTGCAAATTAGGGCAATCATTGCAGCCAAGATCACTTGTACATTTGTGAAGTTGTTGGACCTTTGAGGACTTCTATTGAGGAGGTATGTTCCACCTGAAAGTAAACACGCGAGAAAAATTAAGGAGAATCAGTTCTTCACCCTCCACTTTTGTTCCTTCTCCTTTCTTCTGTCTGGCCATAGCTTTTGACAAATTCAGACAAGGGAACTATTAACTTTGTGCCAGTTGGAGAAAGGCTGTCTAAGGGATAAGCCCGGTGACTATATCGATTAAACTTAAAGGTAAAGGAATAGAAGAATTATAGTACGATATTACAGTAAAATTTAAAGACAAACAATATTTTCATCTAATAAACAATTATTATAATTATTTTATTCATTTAATTATTAGGAAGAACCGTATTGAAGCTAAATACCCCTTTCTGTATGTAAGGGACCAAACTGCAAAATTAGGACAAAGCTTGTGGACCCAAGTACACTTATTATCATAATTTCTATCTTGTACCACGACTTGTTGAAATATTTATGTTTTTTGTAATTTGGTATTGCAGCTGATAAGTGTCATTTTCCTCTCCTGCAGATGCACTGTTTGTCTTTTAGAATACCAAGAGAAAGATTTATATCGTGTTCTTCCGTATTGCGGCCATGATTTCCATGTCGACTGCATCGACACGTGGCTAAAGCAGCATTCGACATGTCCTGTTTGCCGAGTTTCATTGCGAAATTCCCCTGACAAAAAACAGATAATGCAGCCTGCTCAGACTGCAACTATGAGAACCACTGATTCTCATGAAAGTTGTGAACCTGGTGCTGTTCACTGTCAGCATGAAGGCCAAAGTTTTTCTCCAAGAACATCTCATACTCAGAGTATGATTGATCATTTCATCTCTGAACTACCTGGAGTTGCTGAGACTGCTTCAACTTTGGCAGAAGTGAACTGCTCTGCCGAAGCGACTTCCATTGAATTAGAACGAAAATAGAGGGAGATAGTGTCGTTATTGCTTTTCAATTAGCTTGCTGTTTTATCTATCTTCATGACAGGGAAATTAGATACGATGTCGTTTCATCGATTGCAGACTGTTTTTAACTTAAATGTAAATATCTTCGATTGTGAGAGACTTCACTCTGGTCTTCTCCTTGGTTCGATTTGGTTGCTAGCTGTAGTGATTCCTTTAAAACTCTTCCTTCACTCAGGTCTCTTATTTGAAGTGCTGACTTGCCTTGCTGCCTTAACTGGGAGTCCTCCATTTGTGAAAGCTTCTCTTTAGGTATTTACTCCTATCACATAGCTTTTATCATTAAATTCTTTCATATGGACACAAAAATGAAGGGGATATTTTAAAGAATTAAAGCACCCCTTGAGTAGAATCCATATCACTTATTATAAGATTTCAAGTGATTTTGGAGGATGTTTTTTCAATATTATGTCATATTAATGAATTATTTTGACATTTAGATATTATTTTTGAGTAAAAATTTTATAATTTTTTATAAAATTATCTTTCTACTTGTGTCATTAAATTAAGTATTTTTTTTTTCTGAATAATATAACGTAATATCAGTATATCATTAAACCAAAGCCCTCCTTAAGCAACAAGCTCGCATTTTCTTAATGAGATCTATTGATTGACAGGATCTGCACGTTGTTTTCAGTATTGTAAGCTGATTTTAATTTGATTGGTTATTTTAATTTGTACTTATTAACTTGGTGTTCGATCAATTGATCTCTTTAATCTCCTGTTTGCATAATAAATTTGTTAACTATGTATTTTAATTCAAAAAATGCTTTTTACCTACTGATAAGTGGGATAACATTGTGATTAATTTGGTTTATATATATATATATACACACACATATATATTGTTCTCGATGAAATATATATTGTGCTCAATGAATTTGAAATAGTTTGATATCATTTGTTATGTTAAAATAAGAGTATGATTGTATTAAAAGTTATATATTGCGTTGAAATTAATGTATAATATGACATAAAATTAATTTTTGTTTTTAAAAATTTGTATTTTTTTATTTTTTGAAAATTTGTATTGGATATGAGAAAATATGGCTTATAAAGTTTTAGCTAAATAGCAATGCTGACATTCAACAAGTTATAGACCTTGTTCTGGGATTCACTCTCCCGAACCTGTCTCATTATCGCCTTAATCCCACTGAACATGAGAAGTTAAAGAGGCAAGTTGTTGATCTGTTACGAAATGGGTTCGTTAGAGAGAGTCTTAGTCCATGTGCCGTCCCAGCCCTCCTTACTCTCAAGAAAGACAGTTCATGGCGGACGTGCGTATAAGATAGTCGCACCATCAATAAAATTACTATAAAGTATCGTTTTCTCATTTCCCACCTAGATGACATGCTAGATAGCACAACTAGTGCCAGTTAGGCTAATCCAACTTTTATGTCCTTATGATAAAATTTTAAAAAAAAAAAAAACTGTGGTCTTACCATCATCCAAATCTTCTTCACCATTATCATCTTTGTTCAAGCATAACTTTCTATTTTTCAACAACAATAATTACATGAATATTTTATTTTTATTATATTTTATTAATTAATAAATTTTTATTTAGCTCTAAGTACATAAAATTTTTCCTTCATGTTCTTTTTGGTCTCCTTTATCTTTATATATATGCAAGATTTAATTCAATTTTTTTTATTGCAGCTTTAATCAGTCTATGATTTATATGTTCAAATCATTTGAATTGACTCTCTCTAAATTTATCTTTCATTGATGTTATTCTAACTTTTTTATAGATATTATTTTAGTATTTATATTTGAAAGAGTTATATTGTATAACGTTTATTTCTCTGTCTGTATTTGTATTTGGAGGAGTGGTGTATGAAAGTCATTTCTTTATCATGCATAGAGAATGTGTACGTACATGCATAGACGAAGAAAATGCAGGTTGCAGCCAATTTGACACAGGATCGGATGGATCGATCCAGCCGTTGAGACCACATAATAAATTGTACATTCTATTGGACTCAACGGATTGTCTGATCATGACTTCTTTAAGTTACCAACAATTAACAAATCATCCATTCCCCTCAAGCATAGTGTTTGTTGGGTCAATTCTAAGCAGTTCTAGAGACTTAAATATGAAATTCTTTCACGTCTCTTGTAGTCGGAGAAGGTTCATCGAGACGGAGGACCGGTAAAAGCAATTAATTACCTTCATTTAGAAATCAAGTACTACAAGATACACTAGCGAATGGCTGAAGAACATGAGAGACTCTAGGCCATTTGCATAGCAAAAGTAAATGATCGAAACTTCGAGGAGACAAATGTGATGTTTTCCTTCCTTCTCGGTGTAGTTGAAGCTACTTCACCTTGGGCTTACTTAGGTTTAGGGTTGATTTTCCTTGAATTCCCCTTTTTTCACACTATTTGGTTACGCTTGTAATCCTTTTTGTATTTGTTTTGGTTGCTCTGGTGGTCTCTGTATAATTCATGTTCTTAAGTGTTAAAAGTTGTTCTTACTTCCTTGAGTCCTATTCTCTTTATAAATGGTTGAATTTCATTGAATTTTATGAAGCGTGACATGATTCCTCCTGAATCCTTGTTATTATGTTTGTGTTAGTTGTAGATTTATGTTTAGGAAACAAATTTAAAGACTAACTTCATCTTTGAAAATACTTTGCATCTGTGTTGATGAACACCTATATAAATATATGTTTTAACTATTTTGACATGCTTGCTTAGTGATTTCGAGCAGATAACTTGAATTATATCGAATTTCAATAGGAGAGTTTGTTGTTCCTTTTGTGGCCTCCCCTTCAAGAGTGAATAGACCAAACATTCCTTGTCTGATATACCGTGCAGTAGATTGAACTTGTCACGTTTTGATTAGTAAATAATTTAGGACTGTCTTTGTTTTTTAAAAAGTTCCTAAAGACTATTGGGTCTACAATAATATAATAATAATAATAAACTAAACCTTTATCCCACTAGATAGACTCGGTTTCATGAATCTTTTGTTATTATTGCACTTTTATCAAAACCTCATTTCGCTCTAAATATGTAAGATCATTCCTTACGGTTTCTTGTTTTGTATTTTTTGATCTTCTTCTTCCTCTTTTTACATGGGCAGGATCTAATAATTCACACTTTTCTTGCTTGAGCTTCTATCAACTTACGATTTATATATTCAAACTATTTAAAATAACTCGTTTTTTTACATTAGGTTGAGTCTATAACAATAACAACAACAATAATCACATTTTTATCGTTCTAGAAGGGGTCTGCTAAGTGAAATCTTTGTTTCTATTACACTTTATTAAATAACAACTCCCCATTGAGTTCTAAGTTTGTAAGGTCATTCATTGTTAGTTTCTTACCAATTAGACAAATCCATCGAGCTAACTAATGTTACATATCTATGCTCCCCAGTTGTAAGGCTGGAGCTAGCTAGAGCAACGACCGGCATGAGGCTAGCATGGTCGATAATCATGGAGACACCGACTACTATACTCCCAACACCACTTACATCCCATAATGGGGAGGCGGAAGGTAGCTCCGACATACTACAAATAGGAACCCTAAAACCATTAAGTTTAGAGGCTACACCAATATTTAATTATGTGTAATTTGAGTCGAGGGCCTTCGAGAAGAGCTCGAGTACTACAGATGCATGTTAATATCATATAAACACAAACTCACCTTTAACAAAGAACGCACATGCAAGGAAAATGATGGTGGAATATGGAAGTTTTGCTATGAAGAATAATCTGGTGGCTGAAACCCAATAAGAGTTATATGAAATAGAATTCCTAAATTATCCGTGTACATAATTTTTTTTTCGAATGCGTAAAACTGAAAACCGAAGAGGGCAAGAAGTGGTTTGTTGGTGGTTTGTAGAGTTCTAGGCAAAGTAATATAAGAATAAATAATCTCATATAAAAAGTATTTAGTCTATATATGTAAATATTATGACTTTAAGATGTTAAGTCATGTGGTATGAAGCTGCCCAAAGCAAACAATATGTACCTCAATATCTGAAATTCGAGTCATAACATAATATGATTTAAGATGAACAATATGGAAGCTTCTAGGTTTGCAATCCCCGAGACTGAAAAAAGTTGGGAGTGACGGCCTGTCGATTAGACCCAAAGTGAAAGGAATAATATTAAAGCAAGAATTACATGAATGAATAATCTTACATAGAAAAAATTAGACGGAGTACTGAGGTTTTAGTCTATATAAGTAAAATAATGATATTAAGTTATTGATGCCTCTTTTATGACATAAAATCATGTAGTTTGTATGAACCAAGCCAAAGCTGATAAAACCAAGATAACCAGGACCCGGGTCATTATAGGAATAACCGTCTTCTAAACCTCCGAAATGTCTATTTAACACAAATAAAACCCTAAGATTAATATATAACGCACTGGAGCGAATAATATCTCGATATTTAAGGCTCGGATCATGACAGTTAATGTCTTATAGATCTCCAAAACATCTGCTTATCACAAATTTCACTAAAATTCCAATGGATTAGTTGTTCATGATTAGGGGTTAAAGCATCTCAACAATAGTTACATAATAACCATGGTCTATGAATTAAAAAAAAATACAAACACCTTAAAACCAACAATCCCAGCACAACCTTCTCTTTCTACATTAACATTATTAATTATAAGCCACAGAATACATACTGCCTGTTATTGGCAAAGCTCTCCAGCTACAGATCTGCTTCTTCTTCTTCTTCTTCTTCTTCCCACCCTTCTCTCTTCAGCCATTTCTTCTAAGGATTCAGTTCCTGCGTATAGATGTAGTCCAAATGAGCCTCTGAAGCCATCCTTCTCTTCAGGCATTCCCCCAGATCATCCCCTTCTTCATCACAACCCTGCAAATAAATTACATGTTATGTCTCACGAAGTGAAGAAGGAAGGATAGCAAAGCATTAAGCGCTCACCAGCAAGTCAAAACCCCATTCCTTCTCGCCGGAGATCACCGCTTGGTCTCCGGCGAAGTCCGGTTTTTCTCCAGGCGCCGCCTGTTGTCCTTCTGCAAGGAACCCATGGAGTGTAAAAGCAGTAGAAAAGTAGAAAAAAGGTTGAAGTCTTCTTATATTACTGAAGAGGTATACCTTTCCGTGAATCAGCGGCCATGAGGAAGATGGAGGAGACAAGAAGAGAAAGAACGCCGAGGAGGACGAAGGGAAACCTCTGCTTCATGGCTGCTGCAGAGTGCAGAGGAGATGCGGAACGGGCCGTGGAGAAGCTCGGAGGGTTCATATATTGCAGGGTAAGTTTCATGTAGGTGCCTGAAATTACATTGTCATCACATTTTTGAAAACATTACTTTTAGATCTCCCAAAAATGAAGGGTGCAATGTAGTGATTTATAGCCAATTTAATGTATGTTAGCACATAAAATTGATCAACGGCAGCCAAGGCCTGGATCTCAAGTGAGAACGGTCATCTCACATTGTGGATCGATGCCGAAAAAGGATTAATAAAAATTACAGAAAGTAATTGATATCAAGATTTATTTGAAATACTCGAATGAAGGAAAAATCATATAAGATTGAGAGAAAAAATTTGAATTTTTCACGTGGATTTCAAAGGGTAAGTACTCAATAGAATATCCTAAGTATGACATTTGTTGGGATTTATTATAACGGTACTTAATTATATGTAAATATCATATGATAATAACTTCTACTCAATAATCTTCATATAAACTGTTAGTAATGCTTAGCAGCTAAGATTTCTTTTGATGTGTCCACAATGTCGTACATTTATTAGTACAAATAACAAAAATATCAGGAATGTGAGTCGATGAATACTATAAACGTGACATGGATTTGCAATGCAACCTCAAGAATCTTATGATAACTCCTCGAATTAGGTGCAACGTAATTGCTTAATCATTAATAAATCATATTGTAATAATAAGTGAATTTTAGAGACCTATAACTAAAATTAAAGTAAATTATATTCAAGCTCTTGAGGCTGAAATGGTATTACAAATTGGTCACAAATAATAAAAAATTATGATTTGAAATCTATGGAGTTATAAAAATGCTATCGTATGGTCTTAATTAAAGTATAACGGTCAATTTTTTATCATTATGTTATAAAATTATTCTCATTTGCTGAAATTTTGGTATTATAAAGTATTAGTATTAATATTTTTTTATTTTATACTTTTAAAGTAAAAAAAATAAGAGGTGAGAAAAATTAAATATAGTTTTTTAGTAAATATTTAAAAAATACTAAGTATGGAAGTATAAAATAAATCAAATTTTTTATTTTAATCAAAGCCAAAAAAAGTTATTCTGAAAAATAGATAAAAGCTGTAGTACTATTACAATCTCGAAAATTTAAAAAATTATTTTTTAAAAATTAGGATCGATTTAAAATACTCTCTTGAACTCAGAGCTAGGATGCAATTTACTCCTAAAATCGCTGAGTTGGGAGCAGGAGAAAGGAAGAGGGAGGTTATCAATACCTCCTCATCTGCACCCCCTTGGGAGTGGTGGGACCCAACAACCACTCACCGTAAGCAGCACATGTCACGCTTTCCGTTTCTACACACACACCTCAGGCGTGGTTACCCATCGCCCTCGTTCCCATTTCGCTCGAAAGAATTAATGGTTGGTCCTGTTCTTTGGTCCGTGTTTCAGGTGCATTTATGGAGGAGAGCGAGTCAACGCAATCAGACTCCGGCACCATAAGATTCGTCTGCTAGGGTGATCAAGTCGCGTGGGCCACGTGTCGATCGTGTGGCGAGGCGAACTTTGTTCTGGTACTCCTCCGATTACACGTGTAAAGTCCATACAGTCACGCCTTAAAGTAGGAGAAATTATTTGCACTTTTCCGCCAAATTTTTCCTTTTTTTTTATTAAATTTAACTATTGGTATTAAAAAATGAAACATATATCTGTAAATATTATAAAAATATGATTATTTTTTCTAGAAATGGAATGTTTAAGCATGTTTAATTCTATTATAACAGTATTTTTTAATTTCTTATTCTATAATAATAATTTTTAAAATTTATATTCATATTTTAAATTTTTAAATACCAATTTAGTAGCCCAAATTAATAAAATTTATTAAAAAATCTAAATAAAACAATTTAAAATAAAAAAAATTAACATGAATTTTTTTTTATTTCAATGAATCTACGTGAAATTAAAAATCAACTTCAAAGACTCAAATAAAATTACTTTTAATATTATTAAAAATAAATGTATATATATACACATGACATTTCATATATACTATCGCATTTAAAATATTTTTAAATGAATATTTATTTTTAAATATTATAATGTACTCACTCAATATTATTTTTCACACATTTTTAAGAGTGAAAATGTGAGATACAATATTTTTAATATTTTGGGGTGCATAGTAAAATATTAAAAAATATATTTAAATATATAAATATATTAATATAAAGTACACATATAATGTAGATGCTCCTATTTTATTTTATAGTTCTGGCATACACCCTTGGCATACATACTTAAAAAAAATTTATTTAGTGGACATTTCTTTTAATGAATTTTCAATTTTATGTTATATTATTTTTAAAAATAAAAATTATTTAAATTAATAATATATATATATAATTTTAAAAATTATGAAATTATTATTAAAAAATAACATTAAAACATGGAGATGTTAAAAAAATATGATAAGATAAGGTGGAACCAAATCATCCAAAAATCATTGTAAAAAACCCACCCTGAACATTTTTTTTATAATTAATTATAATTAGAATAATTAAAGATTTTGATAAAAATATATTTTCGAAAGGATTCATCCGGAAATCACAGAGAGGCGACCATCGGTTTACAGTAATTAAAAAACTGTATAAAATATGATACAGTATTTTAGCATTTAATTTTTGATCGAAAAATATTACAACAATCATTAAATAAGTTTTTTTTATAGTCAATTATTGTTGATGCAAAAAATGCGTCACAACAGAGAGAAATGAGATGACAATTTTTACGTGGAAACCCGAGTGTCCAGGGAAAAACCACGACGCCGTCTAGGCGATTTGAATCCACTAATCGAATCTCCTCTTACAAAGCTTGATCTCTAAATGGAGACCGAATGAGTACAAGAGAGATAGAGAGAGAGAGGGGGGCAGCTCAGCCAGAAAGAGAGAGGAAGGAAGGCCCCCCTTATTTATAGCTTGGAGAGGAAGGGACATAGTAGGTTTAGTCTGCGACATCTGACACCTACTCCTGCAAAAGACAATTAGAGAATGGGCTCTCATGCTGTCTTAAATACTGAGTTGACACAGTAGTACGGAGGGTACGATCTTGTGATATCTCTTTGAGCTGCTGTTCGATAAGGGGCTGCTGTTGAGTTGCTTTTCGACAATGGGCTGTTGTACGGCAAGAAATATTAGAGAAGGTTCTAACAATTATTAAATAAGTTTAGAACTGAGAAACAAAGCTTGAGAATTAATGAGGTGTTGGAGTTTGTGGGTTCTTTGCAAATAGAGCCGGTTAATATTTCGATTTTTAGCCAATTCAATCTCGACATAAAATAATTAAAAATTTTAATTCCAACTCAATTTAATTCAAAATGTAAATAAAAAAAGTTGAATCCAATTTCGATTTATGCTAGGCCTAGTTCATTAATTCTTAATTCAAACTCAATCTGGATCAAAATTGTTCTTAGTTTTAATTAATTTTTGATCTTTAAACAAAATATTAACCTCTTAATTAGATATATATATATATATATTTAAATCTGTCAATTTTAATCTAATAAATAGAAATAAAAAAATTTAAAAATAATCTATAATCAATAAAATTTACAAAAAAAAAAATTAATTTAGTTATCTAAACAGTTAAAAAAAACTAATATACTAAACCCATTGATATCTATACAAATATATAAATAATATTATTCAATTTCTAGAAATAACTTTTTCAATTCCCGTCTTTATTCGAGATTAAAAAGAACTCGTTAGTCAATTCATTTGAATCGAATCAATTTCAATTCGATCTGAAATCATATTTAATTTTTAATCAATTTTTGATCGAAGTTAACAACATTAATTACAGTGCAATGGACATAGACTAGTGAATATAATCATATGTCCTCTTTTTTGAGTACTTAAAATAAGAAATAATTCATTGATTTCATTATTAAGTTTGATATGGGTGTGATTATGGAGCTTAAGACTTACAATTTTTAGGATTATTTATGAGTTGGGTCTCCTCGTGAGCCTTAAAGTTTGGGCGTTGGGTCTGGTGAAAGGTGGTCAAAATATGGCGTGGGCTTAATGGAACCCAACCCCACCCCAAAGTTTTAATGGGAAGAAGGGATTTGGTCACTCAAAGCAATGATGTTTTGACTGGCAATAAATAAAAAAAAAAAAAATTAGCCCGCTTCAATGTTATCTTGATCTTACGTTATGTTATATAAATATCATATTATCTAAATATCATATTTTGAGTGATAATTTTATTATTTTTTTATCAATCTATTTAAAAATAGGGACAATTACCTGCATGCTACATAAATCTGTTAATATTATACCACACATATTTTCTTCACAAAATTTATACTATAGATTATGAAAAAAATATGTGTGATATAATATATGAAGATTTATGTGGCATGTAGATAATTATCCCTTAAAAATATCATCAAATCAAATAATTATTATATTTAGATAATATAATATAACATCAAGATAATAATTAACTAAATTCTCCCTTAAGTTAATTATTTATGCACCATAGATAATGAGACAATGAATAGGTTTTATGCGCAAAAATATTTCTATAAATCTACATATGATCATGCATAACTGTTAATATCTGGCTGGCTTGAATTCAAACTAAATCTAGGAGTGCACCACACCACAACAATAGCCCATTGCCCATATATAGAAGTGGTGATCTTACTCATTGATTGGGATTTTGTGTTATGAGTGTTACTAAACTCGACTTTCTCCTATTGCAGTATATCTCATGAGAAGTGATGAAATTAAAGCAGATCGATATACTTCATAAACCAAAAGTTAAGGATATGATTTAATTAATTAGGATCGATTGATTCTTTAAGAATGTGCTTCTATATGTGGGGTTTTCTGTCTATCAAAGTTAAGTGAAATCAAAGACTGCATTTGAAACGATTTTAATCTATTTATAAGTTTACGCTGCTTATAGGCTTAAATTTGAAGTTATCTATTAGTCTGATTACATTTTAAGCCACTTTGAGGATTTTTTGAGCTTTTACGCTGCTGAAACTCCATGAAATAGTTTAAAATTATAAAAAATGTTTGAACGTGCTTTAAATTTAAGTACTTTTTCTTAAATTTAAGTTATTTCCAAACGCAGCCTAAGAGCAAATAACTCTCACTACGTATAATAACTACAGGTGATTGAATGTGTTTTTAATGTGTGTTTCACTTTAAAGACATAAGCTTTTGGGTAAACACTTATACATTTCGTGGATTATCATATAAGAGGAAAATTATTATGAAACTCACCTCAACATTCATACCGTATTGATAGTTCAGCAATAAATTATAATATTAATTAATATACAAATGGTGACTTTTACTTTTTAGTCTAAGAACTGACACTCATATAGCGGCCTTAACTATATAACATTTGTTACAAAAGATCTACTACAATTATTTCTTAGTTTTTTTTTTCTATATAGGGATATGAAAACACGTCATTGTAAAGCATAATTGTAGTTCCATTTATATATGACAGAGCCCGTAAAAATGTTAGCGTAATGGCTTCAAATACGAATATAAATTTCACTAGTGTAAGAATATTAGTGTGATGATTTTCGTTCCCATACAGCTCAAACTCAAATTCAATCCTTAATTAATACTCCATGATTTGTCACCGTGAGGCCTAGATGATTTAGTATTCTTAAACAAATTAGCGAGCGCCCTGCACGAGCCTTGAACATTATTTTTGCAAATATGGTGTAACATCCCGTGATCTCATTATAGAGGTATTGTCCGCTTTGACTTTAGGAAAATTACATAACTTGAGCACTTCCCAGGAGGTCACTCATCTCAGTGCTACTCCAGCTCATCTCAGTGCTACTCTAGCTCAAGTATGCTCAACTATAAAGTTTTTTATCATTAGCTTTACAGCTTTGCCTCAAAAGGTGCATCTACCATTTGAGATCACGTTATCTACTTATACAACTCAGGATCTCCCTCCCTTTCTGATGCAGGACGATTTATTCCTGTGCCCCTCTCACCACTCATTATTTGGCCTAAAAGCCTGCAGGAGCCGCACTTTGTCTCAGTGATTCTTTTTTCTTAAGATATTACCCGACGATCACTCCCCGCCCTCTTCAGCCACAAGCGTCACATATAGAGTATCCCATTTTTATAAGTTTTGTAAAAAAATATACAATGCACATTAGCACATAGGAATCTCAAGAATTTCTCTATAATTCTCAGACCTAAGCTAGAGAGAGGCATTACCTATGATGAGAGTGGGTAGGCACTAAAATTGGCAGGGAGAAAGAGGAACTGAAAGTCATTTCAACTCTCAGTCTTTCACTTTCTCCTTTATCTTTGCTTCTTTTTTGCTGCGATTGAAGAAAAGAAATAGTAATCAAGACAGAAGACAGTGGGCCATTATTGACTGAACTAAATTACACTGCAGTTTCAAACATGAGAAGTCCATAAAGAAAAAAGAAAAAAGAGCATAAGAAAGACAATAAAATTCTGAATCAACACATACTATTGCATGTACGTAGTTCAGGAGTTCAAGGCACAATGAGTGTCTGGCTACTCGATCAACTAGTTCTGCTTCGATCTACCAGACTCGCGTCCACATGGCTAGATATTCTACCCCCATTTAGTTGATTAATGCTGGTTCTGAAAACCGAAGTGCATGGTTAAATGGTCAGACGGTCAGGTAACTGCATAGTTCTTGGATTGTTACAGTTGAAATCGTTCTAATGAACATCCTGAGTCAATCAGTGTTGGAGCAAATAACGGGAACTTTGGGTGAGAGTAGCACAATTAAACAAAATCTAGGGGGCGTTTGGTTCAATGTTATCTTGATGTTATGTTATGTTATTTAGAAAAATCAATTATTTGATTTAATGATATCTACAAAGAATGTTCTATTAGATTATAATATTATCAGTTAAAAGATGACATCTAAATGTCATGACATCTACATTACATAATATAACATCAAGATAACATTGAACCAAATGCCCCCTTAGCCGAATCTTGATCTGATTCTATCTGTGGTTCTTTCTCGTTTTTTCATTTTAGTCTTCGCAGAGAACTCATTGGACAATATATAGGTTATTACTAAGTTAATGTACTTTTTGGTTTCATAATTTTTTTATTTTGTTCTAAATTACTAAAAATTTCACATTGCCTTACTGGAAGAGCAGCTGTTTGGTTGGAGAAAAAAAAGATGATTTAAAAAAAATTTGTAAAATTTTTTAGAAAAATGTGTATGACGTGAGATAAAGTAAGTTAGTTATATTAAAGATTGTGTTGAATATGAAATAAAGTGATTATTTAATGTTGAAATTTGTGTAGGATGAGATATAAAATAATTTTTAAAATTTTTTTAAAATAAATTTAAGATTTTAGTTATGACTAAAATAAGCTATTTTTTTTAAGCCAGTTAAGCCTCCTAAGGCTTTTATGTTTAGTGAAGTTAAAATTAATTTAATTAAATTTAATAAAATCTGTTATGTTACATATAAAATTTAATATTAAAAATTAATTATTTTTTATATAATAGACATAATTTAAAATAAAAAATTATTTTTATTTCACTTTCTACATATATGTCAAAATAATAACTTATATCATATCTTTCATATATCCTAATATAGTAACTTACTTTATTTCAAAACAATCATAATTTTTAATAAAAAAATATATCTATCAAAATTTAAATTTAAATTTAAATTTAAATTTAAATTTGTTAAAATTATTTTTTGCAAATAAATAAGCCATATTCCAGAGAGGCTAACATGTTCAAAAATCTTAAAATTACAAATTTTTATTAGTTTATTTCATATTTTACATAAATTTTATTTCACATATTATAAATATTTCAGTAAAAATTCAATCAACTTAATTTATATTCAATAAATTCTAAAATTTAAATAATTATATTTTAAATCAATAACTTAAAATAATTTTTTCATTTTCTAATTCAAAGCTTTATTAGGAAAGAAATTTTAAAATTTGGTTTAAATTTGATGTACAATATCACCAACTCAAACAAAAAAGGACTACTCTTAATAAAAGTGAAGAAGATTGGTGACAGCTACAGAGAAGAATAAAAGGACCATATTGAAATAATTCTAAAACTTAGTGAGAATTGATAAAAAAAAATAGAGATAAAAAATATGTAATTTTATATATTATTTATTTAGAATAATTACCTACCTGACACACAATTTAGTTTTATTTATGCCTTACCCATCCATTCTTAGTTAATTACGCTATGCACACTCAAAACATTATAAAATCTTACATACACACATTTGAGTTAAAACTTAATCAAAATCTATTTTAAAATTCTGTTAGTAAATCATTAAAATTATATATTTACTCTTAATGGTACATATTTTTCTCTTCCTCAATACCAAACTAAAGCACTGATTTGTCCTAAAATCAATTCACGTCTCGGATGTCTCCTTCCTTTGCCGCCACTTAAACATTAAGGTTTTAGGATTTTCACTCAAAATATATTGAAATATCCTTAAAATAATATAATGCACTGCTCAGATTTTTTGTAATATAACTATAGCTAGATTATTGAAAAATTATGATTAGTCATTATAATAGAAATAAATTAAAATATGTGTATGTAAGATTTTATAATATTTTTAGTGTACATAGCGTAATTAATTAAGAATGGATAGATAAGACATAAATAAAACTAAATTGTGTGATATGTAGGTAATTATTTTTATTTATTTATATTTAATAAATTATATTTTACGTATAAATTTATAATATGCATAATATAATCTATTAACTGTGAACTAACATAAAAATATTTTTAATTATTATTATTATTTTAAATCTTACATTTTTATCATGTGAAATCTTTATCATGTAAATTGGTTGATCCAATTTGAGTTTTAAATTGAATGTTGATCCGATTAAATTATGAATTACGGCATCCGTTCAGATTAATTTGGGTTCGTATTTGGTTCAATTCAACAAATTCCAATTAAACTGAATAAAATGTTACATGATTGCATTTGAGCATTGTATTTACGTAAACCCTCAGATTAACGAGATTGGAGCCTCTAAGGCCTCATTTTGTAATTGGTTCAGGCCATTTTTTTTGGCCTAATACAATTTTCAACTATAAAAATTAACTTTATTTCACTTCTAATACAAATATAAATATTATAATTAATTTTATTTTATATTTTATATATTTTTTAATATTAAAATAATTTTTTTTCTTATTAAATCAAGAAAATAATTTTTTTTATTATTAAAAAAAGTTCTAACCAAATAAAGCTTAAGAAGATTTAGGATAAATTTTAAGTTCTAATAAAAAAATATATTTTTTAAGTATTTTTAAAATCCTTTAGCTGCATGAAATGTTAGGCAAAATACTTGGGTTCGGAGAGCCGCCACGTCACCTTTTTATACACCAATTAAATGGCAATAGCTGACAGCGGGCGGCCCACTGCAGTTAGTTTCGGAGATCGATGTGCTTGTTATAGATATAAAAGTGCTTATTATAGACTAAAATCTGTCGCTATTTAATTGGTGTATGAAAATGTGACGTGATGAGTTCTCCGAACTCAAGTATTTTTCGAAATGTTAGGCACGGAGCAGATGGCAAAAATTTAATGATAAATCTCAACCAATGATGTCATATAAAAATGAAAAAAAAAAACTCAAATTAAAAAAAAAAAGCTAATTTATGTTCCTTAACATGGAGGGGAAAAACCAAAGGCATGAGGCAACAGAGTTCAAGTCAGAAATTTTTTTTTTAATGGATACTATCAGAGATATTGTTTTAATATTTTCATTTTTCCTTGGAAAATTATAATAAACATTATGAAAATAGAGATTGATTGGGAATAAAATTTCAAAGCTAAGATTACTAGTATAAAAATTAAAAAAAGAGTTAGGAATAAGCTTAGAGATGATAGTGACTTAAATTGAGGAAGGTCAGAAGATCTCAGCCAGGGTGAGAGAAGAGTTGGCTGTAGTTTTAGGAAAGTTCTGCTAGGGAGAGCTAGTCGAACGGCTAAGAATAGCTGGAGTCGAAGAGTTGTGAAGCAGGTGAATAGTGCTAGCGGATAGCTTTCTTGCTAGGGGTCGGTCGTCAAACGCTCTGTAGAGGATCTCTTTTCATTATAAATGTGAAAATTTATGACGAGAAAGGAGTGGATGGGAGTATGAAGCTCCTCAGTAATGCTCAAACAATCCTGCCCATGCTGCCTGTCAAGCAGGGCATTGATAATGAGTGCCTCATCTTTCCTTTAGGCCCGAGTGATGTGCAATAAGGGCAAAGCTATGATATGACTTGAGTTATTGGCTAGTAATCTGTTCGTCTGATGTTGTTCGACTAGTCTCAAGTTGTTTAGCTTGATGGCATAATTCAATTGTTTCCCCCGAATTCATTCTGGAATAGAATTCGAGGAACCCGTTGGTGGATAAGCTTAATTACGATATGTCAAATTTAATTGACGTGACTGATTTTTTCGTTACGTAGAGAAAATATATTGTTACCTCTATTTAGATTAGAGCCCAAATTCTTTCAATAAGCGTATTTCTTTGCTCCTTCCATCTTATCCTTTTCTCCATGGAATAAAAACCCCATGTGGCATGCACCGCATATGTTATGTAGGGCCTTATGGGCTCGCTCTAAAATACCCAACAAGCACAAAGCTATTGATTAATGGTTGGACTCATAATTTCATTCGAAAATAAAAAATTATTTGAAAATTAAATCAAATTTTAAATCTATTTAATCTAAACGATCAAGCTTACCAACGATTCATTTTCATAGCTCGATATTTTAATTAATCTATTGACGTAGGATGTAGGGGATCCCAAAAAACACCGAAAGAAAGAGAGAGAGTCCCGAGAGACGGCGGCGCGTAAAGAGCTCTAACAACCAGAACATCACACAGAGGTTTAAGGTGGTTCAGGGAAGAAATCCTCTACGTTCACTGAATGATCAGTGAAAGGATTTCACTATACAGAAAGCAGCCATAAGGGCTGATACAGTGTTAAGCTAGGGAAGAAGAAGAAGAAGAAAGGAGAGAGAGAGAGCTCCTCAGTTGGGGCTCTAATACAGTGAGAATATGAGAATTCGAGAGAGTTGCTTATGCTCTGATGGTTGTTCCCCCCCAGATCTCTTTCTTGAAGCCTGTTCAAGGGTATTTGTAGGACAACTTTGTCCTGGTTTTCCAGAAGGAGAGGGAGTAAACAAATCCTGAGCCTATGCTGCTTTGTCGGCCACTGGAGGGACCAGAGGCAGTAAAAGGAGAGCTAGGTTTCTTGATCTTAGTACTGCTCCTAGGGATCTGTGAGGATTGGAGCACGCGAGTCCTTGGTTTGCGTGTCTGGGAAAAGTATTTTGTACGGGGAAAGGCACGGTCCGGCCACGCCGACTGTGACAGGAGCATCTGAGTAACATCGTTATCGATGTTAGCAGAGGATGATCCTGGACCGTCGTGGACGATGTTAGGCCGAACCCTCGTAGCCGAGGTTGGAGACCTGCGAGAATAACAGCATTAAAATAAAGAATTAGTGTCATCTGGGAGCCACATGTACAGCTGTGATGCAGCGCTGGAACCACGTGTTAACATAATCCAATCTCTTATCGATATAGGATGAAATCAAGGTTACTCGAGATCAGATTGATTGAAAAATAATATATATTAGTTTCCAAATAATAGTCTATCGGATTATACAGCAGTGTGATCATAAGAATGTATAAATATATGTTATTATTTTTTAATATTTTCATGTAGGAGCATGAGGTCGCCCTAAGTACATCTTATGGGAACATATAGGATTGAGAAATATATAACTCTGTAACGTTTTAACTGTAACAAAAAGTGTTATAATTGTACTTTTGCACGTTCGCATAGAAGCACGAAACTTGCAAAACAACTATATACGAGAAATGAGATTATTTTTTGCTCTCTGCAATGGCATTTTATTCTCTCGAGCACTACATGAAATAATTGTAACGTATTTTTAATAGTTTGTAGCGGATTATATAGCAATACATGTAATTCGTTAGTACTTATGTTTTTTTTTTTTTTAGTACTTATGAATAAATTCATTACAATGCGTTAATTATTTTTTAGAAATTCATAAGATAAATATCCATCTTTATATATCATAATAAGATTCATATTTCTATAATTCTATTCATGGATCAACAACATAATGTCATATTACCAAGATTTTAATAGAGATGAATTTATATTTCTATACGATTCTATCTGTGACTTACAAATGTCATTAACCCTACATTGTGGAAGTACAGATCAGCCTATTGGACCTTCTACTCAGCATAATGACAATGCTTTTTTGTGCTGCCAAAGGATAAAAAGAGAAGTATTTGGGCCTCTCCCTCCCATAATGCTGGTAAAAGACTCAAGATAATTAAGAATGACAGCTATATTATTTGTACTGATTCTTTTCATACAGATACTAGAATTGTTGAAGGTGCCATTGTTAACTCGATATTATCTCCTAGTACTTTATGTATTGAAATTAGAGATGCCACTGAGGTGTTATCCCCTACAAGTGCCCACCACAGATTTGCTATATGCAGTTAATTTAGATTGGGCATAAGACCCTCTCTCAGCTATCCTTATTAGAGTTCAAATGGAGGATCACACATGGTCTGATTACAGGTCACCCTTAAGTGGGTTAAAGGGTTTTCTTAGATATGCATTTGGGATCTCAAGTGCTGAGAAACTTGAGGGACCCCAAGGTGACTCATATTCTTGCAGCCCTTTACTATATCTGGAGAGCACAGAATGCAATGGTTCATCACAGATCATATCCCTCAGCAGAGACTATTGCGATTATCTTTCACTCACTTAGAGCTTCGATTCTGCTAATCCCAATGAATTGGGAAACTATGAGCCACCTTGACTCAGGTCATCCCTCTTCCTCTCAATGGGTTCTCCTACCATCAAGTTGAATTAAGGTGAACTTTAACGCCTCAGGGAAAGCAGATAGTTTTTCAGGTACTGGAGCAGTAGCCAAAGATTATGATGGCAACCTCCTCATAGCAGTTGGCATCAAATTGTTCATCAAAGTGGCTTCAGTGCTGAGATAAAAGGCACATGAGAGGCAACTAAACTTGCTAGAGGATGAGCTGATACAGCAGAGGTCATTTGGTTGGTGCGAGATTCATCAACAGTAATTGCTAATATTTTACAAATGCCTAGAAGGGCCCTACTTAGTAGAACTTTCTGGACATCTCTGATATATATATATATATATACATTTGTATTTTTAGGGCTTATGGTGTAACATTTCGTAACTTCATTGTAGAGGTATTGTCTGCTTTGGCTTTAGAAAAACTGCGTGACTTGGGTACTTTCTAGGAGGTTACCTATCCCAGTGCTACTCTAGCCCAAGCACGCTCAACTATAGAGTTTTCCATCACTAGCCTCATAGTTTTGCTTCAAAAGGCGTCTCTACCATTTGAGATCATGTTATCTACTTATATAACTCAGGATCTCTCTCTTTTTCTGATATGGGATGATTCATTCATGTGCCCATCTCACCACTCATTATTTGGCTTAGAAGCCTGCTAGGAGCCGCACTTTGCCTCAGTGATTCCTTTCTCTTAGGACATCACCCAGCGATCACTCCCCGCCCTCTTCGGCAACTGGCATCACAAGCCTACCAGCTTCCACCTAGTTCGTCCTCGAACCACATCGTACTATGGGAAGTCGGCTCTGATACCATATTATAACATCCCGTGATCTCATTGTAGAGGTATTATTTGCTTTAGTTTTAGAAAAATTGCGTGACTTGAGCACTTCCCCAAAAATCACCCATCCCAATGGTACTCCACCCAAGTACGCTCAACTATGGAGTTTTCCATTACTAGCAGTTTTGCCTCAAAAGACGCCTCTATTATTTTAGATCACGTTATCTATTTATATAACTCATGATCTTCCTCCCTTTCTAATGTAGGACGATTCATTCTTATGCCCCTCACCACTCATTATTTGGCCTAGAAGCCTGCCAGAAGTCGCACTTTGCCTCAGTGATTCATTTTTCCTAGGACATCACCCGGCGATCACTCCCCGCCTTTTTCAGCTACGGGCATCACATATGGAGTCTCATATGATATTTTGCTGCATCCTTTAGTATCAATGATGACATACATAGCTTAGAAAGAGGGAATGTCCCTTTCTCGTAAAAAGATCTTGAGATTTTTTTGTATCTAATGTCTAACCTTTTTGAGCAATACATAAGCTAATTAAGCCAAATTTTAGAACAAATGTCATCGTGGAGGCCTTGAGATCTATCTATACCGTACGACTTGTTCTCCGCGACAAACCAATGATATCTATCATGAGTGTTTTGGTGCTATATATGGGACAGACATTAAATGTAATATAAGAGACAACCAAGATGAAGTTTTGCTTAAAATACCAAATCAATGATTTATGGCACAAGAATGCCACAAGTTTCTATTGAACCACATTGATTTTGTTGATTACAATTACTTTAGGTTTAGTACTAATCCTCTTCTAAGTATATTTTTACAGGCTAATCGTCCGTTAGAAGATGGATATTCTCAAGTCCAAGTAAAGCGAAACTCACCATTTATTTTTCCTTATACTTCATAGGACTTAATGTAAACGCGTTAGTTTGCCAAGAGATTTTACTCATTTTTTTCCTAGATGTTTTCTCCTTCTTTTCACTTGCACTAGTAGGCCTAGAATGTTAGCTTTTTCATCTTTTTTAGTGGCCTAAAAATCTTTCAAACTTGTCACATTTTAAGCCAAAACTGCACAACCGGTCAATTTCACCAAATCGACTGGTTGATTCTGCTGGGCCTGGACAGACCCGCTCAGTCTGCCCAAAATTTTCTTTTGACCGTTTTTACACCATTTTTGGCTGTGCTAAAAAGCATTATTTGATATTCTTAGAGCTTTGTGATGTGTTATTTTTCTCTCTTTATGAAAAGTCCACAAAGCCCTTATTTTTTCTCCTATTTTGTCTTTTTTCAAAGGAGAAATATTGAGTTAATATTTTTCAACCCATATCTTTTTGCTTAGAATTTTTGTACTTGTGCTGAGATATGGTGGTTCTTTTTAGCATATTTTAAGAACATAATAATCATACATGGCATCTTTTTATTTGTCTTCATGCTAAACAAGCATACTTTAGTGTTTTTATAATCTTTTCTCTCTCCAACATTGTTGTTTTTGCTGCCATATTTTTTGGAACATGTTTCCAGAAAATCTGGAAGTTTATCTCTGTTTCTTGTGCCCAAAAAAGTCCAAAATATCCTCCTCTTGCTTTCCTCTCATTAGTCTTTGGGTAGGACATGGACACATGACAACCTCTTATTAATTAGTTTGAATTAAGAACATTCTTCCTTCAGCTGAACCTTTTTTTTTCCTGTTGTCCCAACGGCAAAAACACAACATTCACTTGCAAAAATTTTTCTAAGTGTTCTAAGCTCTTCTCTCAAGCTCTAAATGTTCCATAACTTCTTCCCTAGCAAAAATCTTCATACACTCTTGAAGAAGCGATCATTTGGAGAAGCTTTTGGCTAGCAATCAAGCAAAAACCTGAAGCTGCATTTTTCTTTCTGCTGGCAAACAATTTCAGGTTTACTGTTTCTGTTTTCTGTACTTGGATTTTCTGAAATCGGCAAGCTTGTGTTTTGAAAAAGATTATTTGAACCTGATGCGGGACAGGTGAATGACAATGCAGTTTAGAGATCAGCAATATGACAAAGCAGATTATTCGCAAAATAATGCTAAATATCAGAGAATAATTTTGCGATGACTGAGAAATCAATTAAGCCCGCAAAGACCAATTACTTTTAAAATCTTAAATAAATTAGATCGAAGGTAATTGAGAAATTATCAATTCAGATTAGGGCGCAATTCAGTTTTCAATAAATCAGAAACAGGGAACAGGATTGAGGGTCTCACAATATTTAACCAACAGTAATTTAAATTCGCTCAGTAATGAAAGGTCGCACAGGTGGAATAATTTCGAGCAAGTCACAAGCGAGCAGAAAAATCCAGCTTAATCAACTTTATCAAGTTAAAGGCCTGATTGGAATTCGTACCTGAGTCAGAGATTCCAAGGACCAAAATGTAATTTTCACAATTAGTGTTGGCAGCTTCGGCGCGGGCGCGCGTGACTGATCAGGCGCACGGGCGTGTGTGACCGAGCAGGGGTGCAC
>JAEMOT010002861.1:372650-383041 GCA_019297695.1 Apostasia ramifera | reverse complement strand
ATATCGATTCATTCCAGAATCAAATAATCCCAAGGAAAACACAAATCAGATTTATTCAGCATTCCGAAAATAAGAGTGACAGGGAGGCGTTTATATAGGCCTCCATACAGACTGACACAATAAAGAAAAAATACATAATGTAATAAATTCCTCACACAAACAAGGAAATACTAAATAACATGCCTAAAATAATGATCACTGAAATAGAAACAACTAATATAAAATAAATGCGAGAAATAAAATCATTCCAAAATGGAATCTCCAATCAATCAGAATAAATAGGAGATTTCCAATCTATCGAGTCAGCGATCCGCAGCATCCATCTTTCCCAATCTGTCCTAATAGTCAATCAATCCAGATCGAAGCAGCATGGCTAGATCTCGGCCGTCGACGATAAACTCTGCCAGGAATGAATCGACGGTCGATCGTGGTATCCCCACCAGAACCATTCTTGAAGTTTTCTTGCTCTCACTTGAAGACACTCTTACTTAAGCATTCCAAGATTCTTGAAAACGATTTTCTCTCTTCAAGATCTAGCTTCTTTCGATTTCTTTTAAATGAGTTGTTGGTAACTCGTTTTTGATTTTCATGAGTTTTCTCTCTTGGCAAATCTCTACGCGTATAGAGCTCCTTGTGTAATTTTATTGTTGCTCTCAAGTTGTAATATTGGCTAGCTAGACTAGCATCACTTTATTCTCTTATTTTCTCCTTTTGTGGAGGTGTTTTATTTTTTCCATTAAGTGAAAAAGTAGGAGGGTTAGAATTTTTCCCGTGTAAAAATTCTTTGTAAGATTTGGTCGGCTTTGATTCCTAGAAAAATCCGGTGAGATTGTAATCGGGTTTGTTCGGCTTTGGTTCCCGTTAAAAAGCCGGTTTGTTAGTGGATTGAAATCCCACTTGAGGAGCGTTAGGTGGGAAGCCGAACCACTATAAATCGCTTGTGTATTTTTCTCTCCTCTCTTTTACGGTAAAAATTGACCAATACATAAAATTATTAAATCTGATTTTAACTTAAAAATAAGCTCAAATTACTTTAATAAATTCGTTTTATACTATATCTAAATCTTATCTCTCACGTTTTCTGTTCTGAGCTCTTTTTGTGGTGTCATAACTGTTTTGGTCTATTTGCTTAAATCAACCGATTTTTCTTCTCTGCTTTCTGCATTGTTCCTGTTCATCCGGTCTATTTGGCAAAATCGACCAATCTGTCTTTTCGCACTCTGTTTAATTTATTTTTGCTGTAACTTTAACTTGCTTCTCTTCTATCTTGGATATTTGACTGTGTACGCCTTTTACCTGCTGTTGAGTTCTTGAGTGCAATTTATTCAAAATTATTTTTAATTCTCAATTCAACCCCCCCCTCTTGGGAATGCCTAAGGGCCAACAGTTTCTATACTCTTCAACTTGGTAAATGGACCCAACAAATAGACTTTAATGAGTTCAAACAGCACAAGGTGTTTTTATCAATGTTATGTTTAAAAAATATAATTTATGTTCTAACATTAATGTGTTAACATTACATATTTGGGGCTAAAATGCTAATGCGCCATCCTCACATGACTCTTACGGCATATTTAATATAATGAAATGGAATAAGATTAGAATAGAATTATCATTCCAAGAAACTTAAATAAGCATATTTGTACACATAGTATATAAAATAAGAAATGAATAGAAAAAAATACTAAAATAATCATAAATATAACTTAATAAAATTCCATGTTATTTATTATTATTAACTTTGATTTTACATAATTAATTGGATAAATATAGTTTATATAAGTATATTTGTATATGTACTATTCCATTAAATATATATGTGCATACATAAATATATTTGTGTGTGTGAATAAAAATAATATTAAAATAATATTTTTAGCTCACAAGGAATAGTTATTTTTTTGTGAATAAGAGAAATGACTATTCCATTAAATATAGAATAGAAATTTTTATGAAATGACTATTCTACTAAAATAAATATGAAAATAAATATTTTATAAAGAATATTAAGAGTGAAATGAAATAATCATGTCATCTAATTAAACACAAATGAGCATATTTCATTCTAGTTGCAGCTTTTATTAAACTAAATTATTAATGTCTTTGCATAATATTGTTATTCTGTAAATCTTTTATTACCTAAAAGTAAATAATAAAATAACAAAGGTTTGAGTCTTAATGCAATTAAAATATTCGCATTAATTAAAATATTCTTATAACAAATTATTTTTAGCAAGAACAGCAAATAAATAAGATGATATTGTCATTTTCACTACTTCTAAAAAAGAAATGCAATAAAAAAAAACAATGGCCGCGTTTATTTGTGAACTTGTTCTCTAAAAATTTAATTTTATTCCAATTAATTTTTTTAAATAAATTTTTTATGAATCCAAATATATTGTCTTAATAATTAATGTGTATTTTGCTTGAGAACATCATAATCTCTCATTTTATTTAAAATTTATAATAATATAATTTAAACTCGAAATCCCCCAGCTCCTTCCAGCTAGATGAGCACCACAATCCAAGCCTTGAGCTCAAATTAATCTCAAACAACAAATGGAGTTTCTTTATTCAATTCTAAATATAATCTTAAGGCATTTTTTTAAATATTTTATTAAAAAAAATTATTTTTTTTTTACTTTTAATATAAAATTTTAATATAAAATAATTATTTTATATCACATTTTACATTATATTTAATTTTTATCATGATCTTTTAATAAAATAATTAAAAGTTAGTTTAGCCTTCAACTAGATAGAACCTAACACATATCAATGATCACTGAAATAAATTTATGTTAAAAGATGCTACTGTAGAACTCAAGTTTAGCCCAAATAATTATTTATTAATTCAAAAATTTAAATAACATCACTAACCTCTATAACAGTTTAATATAAATTAAATAATATAATCAGTCAAATAAAATAAAACTCAAATAAAAATTTTAAAATTTAAATCAATATAGACCACTTGCATAGATTCCGACCTACTGTTAAAAATTAAAATACCGTCAGTTTTCACATGATTAATTAAAAAATAAAATAAAATACAATCATACAAATATTTAGAGCAATTTAATTGTTTTTAACATTCATCATAATATATAATAAAAAAGCTATTAATAAATGAAAACAAATCGGGCAGTAATATGTCCGGCAGCCGGCGGGGCGGGGCGTGGCGATTTCCCGACCTTAGGGGAAACGTATGAGGCGCCGCTGAATCAATCGAGGCCGCCGGGAGTAGACGGACTGGAAGCAGAGGAGGGGGCGGCCAATGGCGTCATGTCCATTGGGTAGCTGCCGAGGACGCGGAGGAAGGAAGTGAACTCCTGGATCTCGGCGAGGGCGTTCTGTGCTCGGGTCTCCGCCATTGACGCCTGAAAATCGATGTAGAAGAGGTACTCGAAGTGCTTCGCGGTTCCGACGTTGGCGTCGTCGACAAGCCGGATCGGGCGGTTCCGGTGCGGCCGGCTCTCGATCTTGGTGAGGGAGATGTCTCGGAAGGCGAAGGCCGAGAGCACCTTGAACAGCAGCGAAGTACCCTCCCGATCGTGGGCGAAGACGATGCTCGTCTTGAACGGCCGGTCGGTGCGGGGGATGATCGGCTCCCTCGCCAGCATCACGAACCTGGTCACGTTGCCGGAATCGTCCTGGATCCCGTCGGCGAGGATCTGCAGGCCGTAGAGCTCCGCCGCCCGCGCCGACGCGATGGCCGCCGTGTCCCGGAGCCCGTTCGCAGCCACATATTCGGCCGCCGCAGCCGTGTCGTCGAAGGCCTCGCGGGCGACGTTGAGCCCTAGGCTGGTGAGGGTGTGCTCGCACTGCGATAGGGCTTGGGGATGGCTGATGACGCGGGTGAGGTACTCCTTGCGGACGCCGGGAAGGGCGAGGAGGCAGTGGTGGACGGGCATCTGGACCTCGCCGACGATGTGAAGGCGGTGCCGGAGGAGGAGATCGTAGTTCCGATGGATGCTGCCGCCGAGGGAGTTTTCGACGGGTAGAACAGCGCGGTCGGCGATCCAGAGCTCGACGGCCTGGAACGCGACCTCGAACTGGTCGCAGGGGATGGCTTCGCAGTTGGGATAGGCGCGACCGGCGGCCGCCTCGCTGTAGGCACCGGGGACGCCCTGATAAGCTACCCGGAGCTGGGATCCGTGCATTGGAGCAGGGGAGAGGTCGGAGATCGTCAGCGGCTTGGGGAGGTTCCCGAACGGCACCAGATCTAAAGTCGCAGGGCCAGATCTGTACCCATTGATGGCTGGGACGGCTGGGGCCAGCTTTTCCGCTTCCTCATCGTCACCGCCGCCGGGAGCAGGACTGTCAGATCCTTCCTGCAGCTTGGAAACGGCGACTTTGCCGGAGAGTATAGCGCACGTGCTGAGCCAGTCTGCGCGGGTAGACCCTACGGCGCTGTTGCCAGGGAGATCCAGCCGGAAGCTGCAGCAGACGGAAGGGGTTCGTGTGCGAACTCGGAAGGCAGGGCGAGAGCCCAGGGTCAGCTGGTGAGCCTGGCGGACGCTGGGTACGCCAGCGGCGGCGGCTGAGTGATTTGTAGGATTGGGGGAAAGAATCGCCGCCATGGATCGATAGGCTTCTTGTTGAGGATTGCGCGATTCTTGGGGAATACAGCGGGGATTGGATCAATTGATGGACCCAAAGCTGAATTTCAGTCCAAGAACCGAAGGGCGGCGAAGCTCGAGAAGTTCTTGGAGGAGAAGAACCTCTGCAAGCTGAGAGAAGAAAGGTCGGGGGTGGGTAATCCGGGGTTTTATGCGGTAGAGAATCGAGAGGGTTTGGTGGGAGACTGCGGAGGAAAGAGAGAGAGAGAGAGAGAGAGAGAGAGAGGCGGGGGAATTGGAAAGGGGGATGAAGAAGGCTTGGGTTGGTTTGGTGAATTCGGTCGGTCATTTCGCCGCCCACCAACCACTCCCACGTGCCATCTTGCAAACTCGCACGCGCAGACGCCCACGGTAGGGAAATTAGGGTTTTCACTTCTATTTAGTCGGTTCAACACGGTTGCATCTGAATCAGATAACCTTCTGGCCATCACTCGTATTTTCGTCGACATTGAATTGAACAAAATTTTACGACTCAAAATTTAGTTAAAGTATATAAATTTCAATTTCAAATCTAGCTACATAAGCTTTTCCTTTTGCATTTGAAAATGTCCGTTCGACATTTAAACAATTATTTTATATATTATCTAGAGAAAATAATTATTTAATTTAATGACATGTATAAATTTCTAAAAAATTATAAAATCATCACTTAAAAGATGATGTAGTAATTTTAGATGCAAAAAAAGACAAATAGATTAAATTTAGTTTGTATTTATCTTTTAATTTAAAATTTAAATAAATTTTAAAATAAATTCCACTAGTGCGGATTACTAGTGAGAAGTTATTTTTTTCATTATTATTAGCCGAAAATTTTTCTAGTTTAGTTGAGGCAAATTGGTTATAAATAGACTTCACATCTTTGTAATAGGAACCTTTTTGGATAATTTTAAATAAAATTTTCTAGTTTTTTCTCATATCTTCTTGTGTTCTTCAATTCTTCTAATTATTTTTCCTTTTCTTCGTATACGTTAGGCCTGTCAACGGATCGGATTTAGATCGGATCGACCCCAACCCGAATCCAAATCCATGAACCACGGATCGGGTCAATCATCGGATCGGGTCATAGTCAACCCGGATCCTTTCGGATTGAAAGCCGGATCGGGTCGGGACTCGGATTTTCGGATTTGATCCATTTACTAAGATTGCAAATAATATACACAATCACAAAATTCTCAAAATTAAGCAGAGAAAAAGTTGAGATAATTAGCTTAAAAAATCACCTCAAAGAGATTATGAAAAATAAAATACAAATAAAGTCAGTAAGAATAAATAGTTATTCAAGATAAACTATTAAGAAAATAAAAAAATAGATGAGCAAACAGAACAGATGAAGGAAAAATAGATAGAATAGATAAACAGAATTCATGATTTCTAAACTACTAAATTGACGAAGCTATATTTTCAAGCTAATAAAGATATTTATATTCATAGCAATCTAAAATATGATCAAATACTAGTACTTCTGAAGATGATATTAAATTAAACTAGAATAACGTAAAAAACATTAAAGCATTATGTCTACAATAAACTAAAAAAGCTCTTATATTGATAGCAATTTCAAATAGTCTTAAGCATCTTTAATATCTTCAATTTTGATCTTCCATGCCTTCCTTCATGTTCTTTTCCTTTTTTAAAGTTTGTTTCTTTACACCTTCAGATTTGTTATTAATTTAATTTTATGTGATATAAATTTTAATTAAATATATGATCAATAAAAATAATGATATGCAATAGTTAATATATGTTGAAATTTACTTAATAATATGTAATAATTAAATATGTAAACGGGTCGGATCATTAACGGATCAGATCAATAGTAATCCAAATCCAATCCTTCTAAATATAATCGGAGCGGGTTAGTAAACGGATCGGATTGACGGGTCAAAAAAAACTCTATTTGGCGGGTTAATTGGATCGGAACTCGGATCGGATCGGATCATGATCCGATCCATTGACAGGCCTAGTATACGTTCTACATCAAACATGTTACCACACAACTGCAAAAATGACTAGTCAATTTCTCCGCCTCAATCTCCAACCAGTTATATAATAGTTTAACAATTCAAAAAGACACCATCATAATAAACCCTAGAAACATTATAACTGATAGTTGACTGTATAATAGACAATTTTTCATCAGCAATCTTACTAACTTCAATTATAAATAGAGCACCATCCTCCTAAAAAGATAGAATCCGATATCCTATCTTCCAAATATTCTATTAACGCATTTCCCCTCTATTCTCAATTGCTTCTCGGGAGATTTCTTACTCGTAACCCACCCCTACAGTAGCCATCGGTAATCCTTTTCTAAGTGTTAGATCAAACCTTTTCCCCAAAAGATCCCTCATGGTGTTCAATGAAATCAAGGCAACAATAATGAAGTCCGTTTCAGTCAATTGAAATCAAGTTTGCTCCAACTCGAACTCATTTTAAGCTAGCTCAGAATATTAAGTTAGAACTCTTTCATCAACCCAACTCATCAAGCGTAATTTATAAACTAATTTCTCTAACAATCTATGCCAACTCACAATAGCGTGAGATTAAAAGTTTTATAGATTTTCTCGCAAAATTTTGTTCGCGCGGAATTAATCATGGATCACTAGCTAGAGAAAAACAAAAGGAAAAGTGCCAAATTAGTGTTCTTCATAAGATCTGCTCGTCTAAACATCAAAACTCTTCTTCTCTATGCTCACCAACAGTCATACGTCATAATTATTTCGCTTTTGAATACCTACTGTTGCAATTGGATCCGCGCTTCTTCATCTGGACCGTCCACGTGGAAGCTCACACAGAGCCCACGTAGGCAAGGCCTCCGAGTCGAACAAGAAAGGTATCAGCCCGAACAGCAGACGCCGAAAAGGTAGCATCCCGAAGAACAAAGACCCGACGTGACATCTGACCATTGGGAACCAGACTGTTCTGGGGGAAGATGCGGTTTTACCGCGGACGGACCGTAACCGCTGACACGCCGTACTGCAGGAGTCACGTACTAGCCGTCCGCAGGCATTAATTGAGCTGTCACTAGGGCTGTAGATTATTCGGCTGAAAGTGACTAGACAGGACAGGCCCAGGATATATATACTTCCTGTACACAGTCTTCAAAGGGGTTGGATCCAAAAAATCCTTTGAACACTGTAACCAAAAGAAAAGCATTTCTAGTGACCTTTCAAGCCTCCTCGAAAAGGAGCCGTGGTTTTTCCGCTAGTCGGTTTTCACGTAAAAATCTTTGATTGTTTCCCGTCTTAACACCTACATTGAAGCGTTAGAATTACCGTGATAGCCAAACGTTAGTTTAGATGAGTAGATGCACTTGCATAAAGTTGTAGCTTGATTTAAAGATGCTAGTATTCGACTTAGACAGTTTCAATTATTTATAGATGTCATAAATATTCTTACGTGACAGGATATTAAAGTTGAAAATATCGAGATATAAGTCGTATATTTTCTTCTATTAAATTCTATCGAGCGACTTTATTAAGCGTGCAATGATCATATTCTTACATTAACGTTTACGAATGGTAAATTTACAAGTTACCATTAATTTATATATTCATGTTTAATATTAGTAAATGCTAATAAAATAAATAATTTGTCAAAATTTTGTTATACAAACGGTAACCAGAGCAGTTAATAAACCAATTAATCATAAATTTCGTTCATTTTTTTGATTTCAATTTATGATTTATTTTGATCAACGTTAACAAAGGTGTGACCAATATTGTTAAAATGAGATTAAATTAAGAACCGGCCAATTGTCTAGTTCTCGAGCCCGATGAACCAATTTGAACCGATAAATATTTTAAAAATAGATTGATTCCGTCTAATATGTAATTTAATTTTGTTATTCAATCAGATTGTATGCCAAGTAGGCTCGTTAATTTTGCTTGAAAATTGAAAATTACGCAAAAATTGAATCAGATTTTTGATCAAATCAAGCTCGACTTGATTCAAACGAGCGACTAACGAGCTGTTTTTTCAGCTCGAATTTTTATCAATACAATCTTAGTTGACGTAAGATCGGATTAAAGCAGCTCAAAATTGAATCGATTAAACAAATAATATCTATATATCTAAATTCATTTAAACATGTAATTAAATTTAGTATATTATTTTTTGCAATAATTTAATCTAAAATTTCATTAGAATTTCTTCCTTAACTTTTATTTTGCAGATTAATTTTTTTTATTTTTATTTTTAAATATTAGGTTAAGATAAATGACCATAATTTAAGCTAATTTAATGAACAAATACATTTAAACATAAAACTTGACTAAAAGATCAAAAATTAATTGAAAGTTAGATCGATTTTAGCTCGGATCAAGCTTGAATCTATAACAAATGAGCCAAGTCTAGCTCGAATTGAGATTGAATCGAACTATTCTCATTCATTCTTTGGATCAAATCGAAAACTTTCAATTCATTCTTAAGCCGTGGTTGAATTAGCTCGAGATCGAATCGTTAACAGCTATATTGGCAAGCTGGTTCACAGTTAGACAGAATGATCTGATCGAATATTTACAACACCGAGTAGAACTAAAATTGCGGGCCAGGTCGGCTCCACGGGTCGGGCCCCTTGTCACCAGGTAAGTATGATTCTAGAATCATTAGCTACCCCCCACCACCTTCTTTATGTCCAGTCAAGTCAATTTGGTTGAATGCATTTTGTGTTCTTGTCAAAATTTCATCCATAGCCAGTCTTGGTCTATCTATCACTTTAAATACTTTAAGGTGTAATTTATATCATTAAAAAATAAATAAATAAAAGTTACCACCAAAGTTTTGTAATTAAAAAAATAGGACAATTTGCATTCAGTTCAGTGAGATTTGTATCACCTTAGCTTGTCACACCTCAGTCTGCTATTATGAATTTAGCCGTAATAAAATATAAAAAATTCAGTTTAGCCAGGGCGTGACCCGCGATATCTATAACATCATTATATCAAGTCTATTTCATCGTCACTCATAACACATATAACAAAGTGTATATATATCTGGTATAACAATGTGGATTATGGGTTCTGCAGATCGCACCATAAATTGATTTAACTTATTTTGAATTTCGCTGCAGTTAAATACATATTAATAGATCAAGAGTATAACACATTTCAAATTGATATCACGAACATTTATCTAATAAAAAGAAATGTGTTGAATTTAGATCTGCATATTCCTATGAGTTTGGTTTCATTTCAATTTATAAGTTAAATTAACAAGGTTGAAGCAGAATCATGTTGGTGTTATCCCATATGATTCTTCTAGCACACAGACAGCAAAAAAAAAAAAAAAAAAATCTGACTTGATATTATAAATAAATGGATGTATAATTTTAGAAATTAAGGATTACGATTAATAGATAGTCCCGTCGATGAATAATTTTTAATATAATTAATTTATTTTATTTCACATTATATATATTTTTCAAAAATTTTATAAATTTTTTTATTTTTTTTTCTCCAATCAAACATAATTGAATTGATTTCTATTTTTTTTACTATATTTAAAGTTTTTTTTTTGATGAGATATTATATTTAAAGTTTATTGTAAATGAATCAACTATTTGTTTTGCCATATTGACATCTTGACACGTGTGTTTTTCGGGCATTTTAATCGATATTGATTTTATTATTCCTGTGGGCCGCTATAATGGACTGCAAATTCTTTGTTTTAGCGGGGATTATGATTTTATTATTTCAACAAAATTATGATTTCATTTTTTTTAAAGGAATTTTCTTTATAATTATATGAACTTGATATATATATATATAT
>JAEMOT010002861.1:332575-358315 GCA_019297695.1 Apostasia ramifera | reverse complement strand
CGCGCGGCGTGTCTGCTGGCGGCGGCGCGGCACGTGAGTGCGAGAGATCGGGAGGACAGAAAGAAAGGCGGAATCTCTCTCCTCCCGATCTGCGCACGTGCGCTGTGCGCGCCCAGGGCCGCGCGGCCTGTCCGCCAGCGTTCCGCGCTTGTGCGTCGAATCAGGAGGAGAGAAAGGGGAAGGGGTAAAATGGTAATTTTAAAAAATTTAATAATAAAAAAATAAAAAAGGATTCATTTGATAATTTATTAAAACTCAGGGACCCTGATGTTAGAATTTTAAAAACGTGAACCTGCACGATATTAAGCGTTAAACTCAAGAACTTAGGCGTAATTTGCCCTTAAAAAAATGAATGCTTGGTCCCCTCATGGGTGTTATAAACAAGTCTAATTCTTAGGCAATAGCCTAAAAAAAATGACTTATTTTAATCATGATTATAATTTTAAATTTATTTAAAAAAAATTTTAAAAATTATTTCATGTCTCATCTTACACAAATTTTAATATTAAATAATCACTTTATTTTACATTTAACATAATTTTTAATATAATTAATTTATTTAATTTAATATTATACACAATTTTTTAAAAAATTTTACACAATTTTTTCAAATCATCTTTTTTCTTCCAAACAAACAGATCCCAAGTTTTAAAATTGTCATAAAAAATTTGAGATTAAAATGGCATGTTTCGGATTGGTCTCGGTTAAGACTAAAATAAAACTGATGAAACTGATCAACTTTGGCAAAATTTAAAGTACATTTTTATTGTTATATGGAAATTCATTACTTTATTTTTAAAGCAATATTAGCAATAGGCTTGTGATTAATCATCACTTAATCCTGTTTGTCTCCAAATTAAAAATTAATATAGTTTAATTTTAACTTATATATCACATCACACATAAAATTTAATATTAAAAATTAATTTTATTTCATATCCTATATATATTATTAAAATAATAATTAACTAATATCACATTTTTCATATTTTTCAATATAATAACTAACTTTATTTCATATCATTCACAACTTTTAATAAAAAAATATCTCTATCTAAGTTTAATTTTAACCTTGTTAAATTTAATCTTACAAACAAACAGACCTACGTACTCATTAGGAAGAACTGCACAGTGACCAACAAAGTTGGCACACTTGTCGACTAGGGGTGACAATTTGGGTTGATCGGTTATTTTTGATTCAATTTATTTTTTAACCTGACTCATTTAAATTTAACTTGAACTTGACCCATTATTTGAGATTTGGTCAAATTTAGGTTAGGGTCAAGCTCTTTGTTTGAGATTTGTTAACATTTAAAATATAATTAATTATTATTTTATTATGCTCTCAGGTCTCTAAATTTATGACTTAATAAAGCACAAGTTCTTGTAAAAATTTCTTTTTATTATTAAAATTTTTTATAATTACCATTATACCTCTCTCTCGTTGCAATCACTGCATGCGCGAGGGCTGTCGGTCGTGGCCTACCCTGCGGCCTGCGCGAGTTGGTGATCTGGAGGAGAGAGAGAGATAGAGAGAGAGGAAGAGTATAATGGTAATTATAAAAATTTTAAATAATAAAAAAATTAGAAAAAAATTCAGTTGATAATTATATTAAAATTAAAGACTTGATATAATTTTGAAAATTTGAATCTGCACGTTATTAAACTTTAAATTAAGAGATTTAAGTGTAATTTACCTAAAAGAAATGAGTTTTAGGTGGAAAGTGAGAGGTGGGGAGTCACTGTTTGAATGAGATAAACAAAAACCCTGAAAACTCGCCGTTAATGGCGGCAGATTAGGTGCCAATTCATGCTTCGGTCCTCATTAGACTTTGCCCTTCCCTTGTCATATTTTTTTTCAGTGCAAAAGAATTCAAAAATTTGCATATAAGTTTATCTTTAATTAAGAACAAGGGAATGTACCCGTTATATATCGTGAAAAGAGCAAGAAATCACTGAAATCCACACAGTCAATCGAGAGAGAGAGAGAGGGAAATGTTCAACCAACGATTAACACAGGCCAGGCTGTAGCAGAAAATGACCGCTCGAATTGCATTGTTGAATAGATTATTCGAACAGTCTGTCTGAACAAGCATCTAATGGTCTCTTTTGATGCTGGATTTTCGGGATACTTCATACCAAAAAATGTGGCATAAATCCCAACAAAAGCAAGATTTCGCTGCACATATCACTAAAATATAGTGTCAAGACTTTAAAATATTTTGTTTAGTGATAAAAATTATCGTTGTGCTCTCTTATTAGCACGCTATAAATAGAAGTGAATATCAAAAAAGAGTTCTAATTCAGATACTTTTCATCACTTTATAAACTATAAATTCTCCTTGGTCGTTTCTCATCAAAGATGTTTGATGCTGTGTCATGGCAGTTTGACTTCTTCCTGCTTGATTGTTCTAAAATTGTATCATCCGATTTTTCATGTAAGAACTTCTTTCCTTTGCCAAATTTCAAAAAGAAAAAAAAAACTAATTTTCTTGTTATTTTTTTCTTTATTTCACTCTATATTTTTAGTTGGTACATTTTATTAATGAAATTCTCCGTCAATAATGGCTCTATTTTTACTAGATAAGAAGGATAGATCAAAATGGTAGATGAACTATTCGAAGAATTAGTTTTTTTTTAATAATTAGAGAAACAAAATTACGAATGTACAACTCTCAAAAAAATCAAATATTTTATCAAGTTAACCTTATTTGAGTCCAAATTTAATTTATTACTTCAGTTAATAATATTTTTATCGAATTTGATCACACATAAAAGTTTATGTCAATCGTTAAATGTGGTTTACTCTTTTTTTTTTAAAACAGTAATCTTTGCATTTAAATCTTTTTCTAGTTTATTAATTGCTTGTAGATTGGGCTACTTTTCTCATTAAAATATAAGTCAATTTTAATACATTCTCCTTATGTTCCATGACATTCGAAATTTTAACATGATTTCATCGTTGCATC
Organism: Apostasia ramifera; assembly: GCA_019297695.1. NCBI lineage: Eukaryota > Viridiplantae > Streptophyta > Magnoliopsida > Asparagales > Orchidaceae > Apostasia > Apostasia ramifera. Next base: position 355,346 of record JAEMOT010002861.1, on the reverse strand, counting down.
ACAAGTGATCGTGCGATTTATAGAAAGATTAATGGGGGTAATGTCGTGCAATGTTCTTTTAGAGTTCGAAATTTGAATGCCATGCAAATTCCTCATGTCTTTTATCATTACGGCCATTGAGGTTGAAAGATCTCTTCAATCATGCAAACCTTTACGCCTTATCTCGTTATGTCTTATAAGGGTTTCACGATCAAAACATAATTTTTTGTGTGCAATATTCATCGTCGAATATTTTAACAAAATTCTCCTTCAACACACAAAACGACAATTACATTAATAATAACAGTTATATCAATAATAATAATAGATGAATTTACAAGTAATTTTTGGAACATTTACATACATAGCACTTCATATTATCATATTTATATATCAAATATTTCTTTTTAAAAATTACGCATCACACCTAAAAATTACACTTCACATATTTTTTTTAAAGGTGCAGTGTAATTTTTTAAAAATAGGTATGATACACGTAATTATGATAATATGAAGTGTTATGTACGTAATTATTTTTTTTTATAAGGTTCTAACTTTGGGTATCTTGTAATGATAGCCAAAATTAATTAAGGTCTAACTTAAAGGATGACCTTTTCCTAATAAATGAAATTTGCATGCTTCACCAACCCCCATTCTACAAGTAATTTTTATTATGTTTGGTGATGAAAAATAAAAGAAAATAATGAATTTGGTCAAATAATTAATTAATATGTTTCATTATTAGTTCTTACTACATTATTGATGAAAATGTGAGATTGACTCACCTGATGGCCTAATAGTGAAATTATAACTGTTTTGATTTAAAAAAAAAATATGTGATGTTGGGCATGATTTGATTAAAAATGGTAAAGATTAGGGGTGATCACGGTTCAAATCGTAAAATTCTGAACCAAAATCGGACCAAAAGACGATGACGATGATGCAGTTGACAACCACAACTATGAAAACAAGCGTGGTATTCTCTAAAAAATCTAAAATATGCTGCTTGTTATCTCGACATTGTAGTTATTTTTTCATTTTGACTCACTTTTGGGAGTTAAAAGATACGTATTTCTTCTCTTATTATTTATAGAAAAACAAAACATGAAGACACTCTTTCAAAGGCAGGACACAATTAGCTTGTTATTAAGCTATGACATTACATTTTTCGTATTTCTATTAATATTTATTTTCAATAAAGAAAATTCATTTCTTACATTTGAAGACATGGAGCATGTGTTGGTTACTATCTTCTAAACTCGTTCGAAAGTCCCTAGTGATCTATGAGAGCTTAGCTGTACAGACTTCGACTTATGTCAGCTTTTCAATTGAGCGATCCTTATTTAGTTAGTTAGTTCTTTGAACGAATGAGCAAAAGACAACATGCAAAGTGTTTATTGTTATGAGATCGTCTTCACACATGGCGATTATTCAATTATGGAATTTCCTCGCACTAAAATTTTATGTAACGTAAAAAGATGCAATAGTTTTCCACTGCAGTATCGTAAAAGTTCTAGATAACGTGCACCTAATCTACTCACTTTTAAAAGCTCTCTCCCTCTCAGACGTGTCTCAAGATTGAATTCGATACTAAAACTTAACCTAAACACAACCTAAAATACTAGGTTCGAGTGAATTCGTTTTGAAATATTAATTAAGTTCAAGTCAACTCGTATAAGTTTTGATTTGGCATGCTCTTTTTTTTTAAAAGAAAAGCAATGATGATTCTTATGCTAAATCGCAATCAAATTGAAACTTAGTAAGATTTTAAACTCAACTTTATATCAATTTTTTTTATTAAGGCATAGAAGGTTGAATTTAAAGGACAACTTAAAAAGATCCAATTTCGGATAACTGGTTGGATTTTGGTTGATCCAAACACGTCGGGTCAAGTTCGAGTCAAGGAGCTCAACCCAAAAAGAGTGAGTGAGCATGTTTTGAGCCCGGTCGCTTTCAGGTCAGACTCAAACTCAAGGTGAGTATGAACCTAAATTCAAAGTAGCCTTAAAGCACGAAATTGAATAATTATATCGTGCGACTTTATCATTGTTTTCGTAAAATTATGCATTTGATTCTTATCATTCAGATCTTTGAAACCTAAGATAATATTAAATGAGCGTTTCGTTCATTGTTATCTTAGTATTATATCATGTAATGTAGATGTCATGATATTTAAATATCATCTTTTAATTAATAATTCTGTAATTTTATAGAAAGTTATTTATAGATGTCATTAAGGAGGCGTTTGGTTGAATGTTATCTTGATGTTATGTTAAAATCGATACTTTTATTTTTAAAATATATTTATATTTAAATATAAAATAATAAAAATACCCTCCTCCTATTACTTCTCATTACATATGTATTTCAAAATTTTTGATATATTTATATTATATCTTATAAAATTCTCAAAATAATAATTTATAAATTCATTTCATATTTTACATAACTAACTTACATGTTTTTCATTATATATGTATTTCAAAAAGTTCAAAAACTCGATGGGTTTCAGTTTCGATTTTGATCATAAAATAAAAGTATCGATTTTAGCAATTTTGACAATTCTAATAATTTTGATATAAGTAATTTCGGATTTTTTATAAATTATTTAAATTTTATAAATTCAAAATTAAATTTATTAACGATAATTACTGAATATTAATTTTTTTTTGGAGAGAAATAAATTTCAGTAGTTTCAGCCTAGTTTCGATCGAATCTCAACTGAAATTATCGAAACTACTGAGGCTGGGCTGAAACTCATTAACTTTTTCGGATCAATTTTCACAAAAATTGATTCAAAATTATCGAAACTCGGCAATTTCGACTGTGTTTTAAAATGTTGAATTGAGGTGCAACAAATATGAAAACTATTTACTGCTGGGCCCATTTAATGTTATTCTGGGCCTAAGATTTACTGTATATTATATATGGCGTTTTATGCCAGGTGAATTTTTTTCATTCCGTTTTTGATTTCTGGTTATTTTTTGATATAAACCTTTTCTTCTGTTCTTTTTTTTTCAATTTTAAAAATATTTACATAAATTTTTGTATTTTTATTTTATATTTTCTGGTTATTTATCATCCTTTTCAGCACACTTATTCTCGAATTTTTATTTTATTTTTCTGCTCTCATCTGTCACATCGGTCAACAAATTTCAAATTGACAAGCTTCAATTTCAAATCCAATATTTAGTTGGAATTAAATTTTATTCTAATTTATTGAGACCAGCTATGAGGTATGGTTGAATCAAATTAATTTATTTTGATTTTGATTTTTAAAAAATATAAATAATATATATTTATTATAATTATTTATTATTGTATATAAGTATTTATTAATTGTATTTAAAATATCTGTTAAATGATTTTGTGGATATAATTAAATTAATTTTGAATCCTAATAGAAGTTATTTTTTTAAAGTAATTTTTGGAGAGCTTGAAATGATTTGATTAAGACTTGAGCAAGCTCGAATTTAAAATCAAATTTAGACGAGTCGAGCTTGAGCTGTGCCTAAATCTGAGTGATGCTGTCTGTTTTCCTCCTCACTGCTGCATTCACTAATTTATTATCAACTACAAATTGCAAATCGATTGTTTTAAGTTTGATTTAATCTGATACTGACAGCTTAACTGTGATTTTAGCAAATTTTTCAATGTAAAATGAGTTGGTTAACCTAAACCTGAGTCAGCTCGGATCGACTTTCAGTTCGTAAAACATATGCGAGTAAGATTCGAGTCGTGTTTTCTAACCCACTGATTGCTGGGGCTGAGTTCGGATTAGGTTAATTGGGCCGAGTTTGTTCGGTTCTGCCACAAACACGGCTCGCACAAACCCGAACTGTAGCCCACCAAACATTAGATTCAGACAGTGCAAGAAACAGAGAATCCCATTAGCATTGAAGTGTCATGTTGGTTAATAGACGCCAAGCATCTAAAAAGATTAAAGTTAAGACAGAATAATTAATATGAAAAGAGGCAGAATTATTAGGGGAAAGTACACATGACTTTAATTCTATAGCTTAATAATTATATTACTTTTTTAAGTATCTAAATATTTTATTTACAGTAGGATGATATAAATTTATATTTTAATTTGTAAAATTGACACAAAAAATGCAATCGTGATGAATAAGAACTACATTATGAATCTATGATCAAGCTACAAGCTATAGTTTTTGTTAACACGTGGCTCTAGCGCTGCATTTCAATCATACACGTGACGCCCAGTAGGACCTTCTCAAGATCGATCATCACTAATCATAATTAACTAGCTTTTTTTCTTGCAGATCTCGAGCCTCGATCCCGCTAAATCGACCTTCCACAAACACCAACTACGAGTATTTGTGCAACAGCTTTTCATTTCATCGGATATGACTTTTAAACTAGTCCCCACAACAACGGACATGATATTATGCCGATTCCAGCTGTTGCCATCAGAGTGCCTTATCAGCACAATTTCCAATTCTCATGCGCCGCGAAAATGAAGACGTTGCATGCTCCAGCCACCTCAAGTTCCCATGAAACGCAAAGCAAGAGCCTGCATGCTCTATCCGCTACTTTCGGTTTCCCCGGAGGCCGACAACGGTGGGCCCGCTGGTATGGGTAAACATTTCTTAAAATTTTGCAAGCAAAATTTGAATTTTGGTATCATTAACAAAATAAAGCATAGTAAAATCCTCATTTAACTTGCAATTAAAGAAATAATTTAGGAGGACTTTATAATATCAAAATGAAGTAATACTGTAATATATGTTTATAAATTAGTGTAACTTATTTAACTATTTAATGACATGAGAAAATTATCTACGTATATTAGGTCAAATTAATACGATTTAGAGGCATTCATGTGAAGGACAGTTATATATTTCATTATAAAAATAAAATATTATATATATTACCTAAAAATTTCATAAAATTATATATTTTACGTGATATTTTTAAAAAATAATTATAAACTAAATTATTAATATATTTTTATGTATTTTATTTTATTATGTATAATTTATTATTTTATAATAAAATTTTTATCGTATTAAATGGAATTTAAAATAAATTTTATGCGTAATTAATCTACAAAATAAATAATATTTTAAGCTTTCATCTCACTAAATTGATTTTAAAATAGATTTTATGCATAGCTAATTTACAAAATTAATATTTTTTGGAGTGTAATGTTAAGATTTAAGATTTAAAATTTGAGGTTTAATTTTAAGTGTAAAATAATTTTGAGTGTATTATTTAAAAGTTTGAATTATAAGTTATAGTTTTACGACTCTTGATCTGGGGTACAGTGTAATTGTACATAATAAATGATGCAAAATCTATAAATTTGTAAAATTTTATTATAATATATGTAATAATTTATTTTTGATAAAATAATATATAATTTTTTATAATTAAATTGCCCTTTATATAAATGCCCCACCTGCTATTTATCACGTTTTGATCAGGTCTGGAACCCAAGTTTTATTAGATCATTAAATTAATTTATTTTTATATTCTTATATTATTTTCTTAAATGTCATTTAATTTCTTTACCATATGAATTTTTTTTTTTTTTAATTTTTTTTTTTTACCATATGAATTTCTTAGGTCTTTAATTTGTGTCCACAAGGGAAACTTGTTTTTTGGTCTTTTTTTCTCTGTGATATTTTTGCAACTTTTGAGCAAATTTAATTAAATAAATATTAGGATAAATTGCTTTCGATACCCTGAGGTTACAAATGTATTATAAATTGGTCCTAACTTTCCAAAAAAATTTATTTATGTTCCTGATTTTTTTTTAATTTCCGGTCCTTAAGATTTTAAAACACTATAATAAAATTTTTATTGTTATGTTTTAAGATTATTTTCAATTATTAATATTTAATTTTTTAAAATATAATTTTAAAATATTAATATTTTATATCTTAATTTCAAAATTTTAGAGAAAATAAAGAGATAGGATAAATTAAATTTCAATTTTTTAACTTTAAAATTTTTATAAAGCAGTGAAAATAAGGGGCGTAAATTTTTCAAATTAATCAAAACATATCAAATTTTATGTTTTTTATCATGAAAAGCTAATAAAATGGCATAATTTTAATGGAGGGACCGAAATTCCAGCATTAGTGCAATTTTATGAACCAAAATTGAAGTTTTCTGCGATTAATACTCTTTATTCCTCAAGTGCTTGGATGCAATTTACCTTAAATATTAATTAAATACGAAGGTACTAGAATTTATTATTCGGAATTTTTTTTTTCCTTTTTAACTTTACGATGCAGTCGATCGCCAAGTTGGCCATGTGATACACTGAAAGGATGTGCCTTGTTTGCTTCATAATTATTTTTTGGTATTTTTTAGTGTTTTAACATAAGGATCATCCCAAAGTTTTGAGTCACATAGGAGCTTCTTATAATCTGTAGTATACTTTAGGGACTTTTATGAAAACAATAGACATAAATATCTTACAAAAACAAGAAGAGTAAATTACACTTGGGTCCTTAGAATTTGACCCATCTTTCATATGGTTCATATTTGTTAAAAATCATTCCACGTGTTTTTTTCGTCGGATAGTAGTTTTCCAATTCTCATAATACAGAAAAGGAAGAAAAATAAAAAAACCGAGCGACTGGAGAGGAAAAAAACATTAAAAAAAAGAGGTCCATCATTATACAAATTCGAAAAAACAAAGTATTTGTAAGTGGAGTGCAGAGCTTTAAAGGTTTCTTGATATGAAATGTCGAGTCAAAAGGATGAAAGGAGAAATAACTAGGAAGAAGGCACTCGCAAGAATTCTGAGTCCAATCCCTTAGCCATCTTCAAAATGATAAGTTGCGGTATCGATTGTCATGTCTCGAGATGTTTTGTGTCTTAGTGTGGGCTATGACAGCTTTTATCAATACTGGAAGTACCTTTTACAGTGTGATGTGTGGGAAAAGAGATTTTAGATATAGCCGTTAGCACTTTTAGAAATTTTTTTTAGATAACATTTTCTTTGAATTATTGTTTGAAGATTTTGCTCTGCAATAGCCACCCATTCCATCATTGAACAATCTTAAACGAGAATCTCTTTTGAATAGCTTGTTAGACAACAGTAATTTGTCATTAATCATCTCTCTATAATCAACATTTCTTAAATTTGTCCACATGTATGGCTCTGATGAGCTACATGCTTTCTTATGTAATAGTTTATATTAATTATAATATGATTAAATTTTTTTTACATCAATTAAAATCTCCATCCTCTCTCTCTCTCTCCACTTTTTTTTTACCACGGATTACTCTCCCTCCTCCTTATCCTCCTATATTTTTCATCTTTTGCTTTCTTTTTCTAACTCTATTTCTCTTTAATGGTGCAAATATTAAATTAATAGGTATCTATCAATTGTATATTATGTGACGCCCGTGGCCGAAGAAGGGGAGGAGTGATCGTCGGGTGATGTCCTAAAAGAAAGGAATCACTGAGGTAAAGTGCGGCTCTTAGCAGGCTTCTAAGCCGAGTAATGAGTGGTGAGAGGGGCACAGAAATGAATCTTCTCACATCGGAAAGGGAGGGAGATCCTGAGTTGTATGAGTAGGTAACGTGATCTCAAATAGTAAAGATGCCTTTTGGGACAAAACCGTGAGTCTAGTGATGGAAAACTCCATTGTTAAGCGTGCTTGAGCTGAAATAGTACTAGGATGGTGACCACCTGCGAAGCGCTCAAGTTACGCAATTTTTCTAAAGCCAAAGCAGACAATACCTCTACAATGAGATCACGGGATGTTACATATTAAATTTAATTTTGACTCATCAAAGGTGATTTCTCTCCACGTTTATGTGTCATCTTCAATTTGGCTTCTCAATATATCACTCTTCTATCACAGAAGACCACAACAATGTAGGAAAACCAGATATAAGAAATAGAATAAGAAAGAACACAACGAATTATGTGAAAAACCAAATTCAGGGAATAGCTAGCCACAGCCATAATAGAAAAAAAATTTATTACTCTTCGTAAGTTATCAAAAATGAATTCTAAAAATTCACACCTTAACCCTCACAATTTCAGATCAAACTCTACTCAAAATATGCGAAGCCTTTCAAATCTAGAAAAACTTACAAAATGGCCTATGAATGAAATGGAATAATTCAGGAACCAGGGGTGAAATATTTCAAAGTTATATATGAATCTACATGAAATGCATACTAAACTTTTATGTACTCAAAAATGAAAGTGATCTGATTTGAGGACTCAAATATAATAGAAAACATTTACTGCAGATGAATGACTCCAAATCTTCAACCTCTCCTCCCAGTTAGCAGTTACCGACTTCCCAATGGGCTTAGTAATTCTGATGCAATGGGGTTTTCTCACTGAGCAAATGTTCTCCCCTTTGTCGCTTTTGCATTAACGGAGGCCAGCTATTTAAATCCGCTCCTATAGCCTGCATTTTGAAGCCAAAAATTGGATTTTCATCTTGGGTTTCTCCATTTTTCTTCCATTTAAGTTTCCTACTTTTCATCCCTATGCTTTCCACCCCCATCCTCTCTCTTCGTTTTTCTGTCCGAGCGGTTGGGCGGTCGGAGGGAACAGGGATGACCTCAGAAGAAAGGAGCGATTTTTCCTCTAATCGCTCTTGGGTCTAATCCCAGTCTCATCTTCCTCCCTTCCCCATCTCTCTCTCTCTCTCTCTCTCTCTGAGCCAATGAGTGAGAGTTAAATTCCAGATCTACCGCATTGCCTTGCGTAATTCGACGGCAAAGCCTGCTTCTTGCTTGAAACCTGACTGACAAGGGGGAAAAAGATTGGAGCTTTTGCCTCCAGGAAGGAAAGAAGCAGAGCCAATATATCTGCTTCCGGCTCCCAAATCCTTTCTCTATCTATCCCTTTTAATGGATCAGAGTTTGTCGTCCTCAGCTGCGGCGGCGGCAGTGCTGCCGGACTCGTCGTTTCCGGGGGCGAGCGACGATATTGCCGGGCAGATAGGGTTGATTTGGGACCAGGTGAAGTCGCCGGTGATCGTCCCCGCTTTGCGGGTGGCAGCATTCCTCTGCCTTGTGATGTCGGTGATGCTCTTCGCCGAGAAGGTCTACATGACCGCCGTCGTCATCGTCGTCAAGCTGTTGGGCCGGCGGCCCGAGAGGCGCTATAAATACGAGCCCCTCCATGACGACGTCGAGCTCGGCGGCTCCGCCTTCCCCATGGTCCTCGTCCAGATCCCCATGTACAACGAAAAAGAGGTCAAGCCTCTTCGGCTCTTCCTCTCCATCAAGCGATCAATATTTTCATTAATTATAATTAAATTATAATTTTAATTTATTAAATTATTCAGTAAATTAATTTTAATTCATTAAATTAAAATTTAAAATTATAATTAAGCAATTTATTGACCATTAATATAAACATTATTCACTGCAGGTTTACAAGCTCTCCATCGGAGCAGCATGCGGGCTCTCATGGCCGTCGGATCGGATCATCGTTCAGGTGCTTGACGACTCTACCGATCCAGTGATCAAGGTGAGCGTTCTCCGACGACACATCATTGCTTAATTTGTGATTAGCGGTGAACTAAGAAATGGACGGCGGTGTAGGATTTGGTGGAAATGGAATGTTGGAGATGGGCGAGCAAGGGGATCAACATTAAGTACGAAATAAGAGATAATCGGAACGGGTACAAGGCGGGCGCGCTCAAGGAGGGGATGAAGCGCGGCTACGTTAAGGAATGTGATTTTGTCGCGATCTTTGACGCTGACTTTCAGCCTGAGCCAAACTTTCTCTCTCGCACCATTCCCTTCTTGCTTCACAACCCCGAAATCGCCCTCGTTCAGGCCCGCTGGAAGTTCGGTAAGTCTGACTCTGTTCCACCGATTCTACTTTTTTATTTCCAGCTTTACCCTCCATTTTTTGCTCAATTGACATATAGGACCCTGGTCCTGAGTGTCGGTGGTGTGGTACTTGGCTGTTTAGGCCATGTGGCTCTAATTAGTTTATTAATTAAAATATATATATATATTAAATTCCCTCAGATAATAAAAAATACATTTTTAAAATTAATCTTAGTAAGTTTTTAGGGTTAAAGTTTTTATTTATAATATAATTATCAAAATAAAAATTTTATTTTAAAAAATGATCATTCAGACGCATAATTAAATTTGATGATGATTTTTGTATATAAAGCCTGCAAATTTAGAATCTTAAAAGATAATTAAAATACAAAATTAAGAGGTGTATTTTCTTTTAATGGGTTTGCATGATTTAAGCCGATCCACCTAAACACCAGATCAAAACAAGGGTTGACTCCAATTTAATTACAAAATAACCAATTTTTAATTAATTAATATTAGGTCCAAAATTAATTATCATTTTATGTAAGCTCATTAATTATCATTTTTTAATTGGAAGGAAAAGTTATCAAATTTTGAAATTGAATGATAGGATAAATTACACTTAAAGGCTCTAACTGTTGGGGTATTTCCATTTATTTCATCATTGAGTTTGGTTGAATTTAGTATTTTTTATTAGTATCAATTAAATTTTTAAAATATAAAAGCAGGTCATAGTCCCCATTACAGTGTTTATTTTAAATTTTTTTATTTATATAATTTTAAATTCTATTTTCAGGAAACACATGAGAATAAAATAATAAATTGAGGCCCAACTTAAAAGGTCAAATCTAGACCGAAGAATCTATCATCTAGGCCTGAGGTATCTCTGGGATCTGACTGAAATACTTTTAAAAAATATCTGTCGAACTTAAGGACCTGTATATAATTTACCCATAAAAGTAACAAGCGGGTTTAAAAATACAAAATACAACCATGTGCGCCGCGACTTCGGTGGGACCCGCCCAGTTTGCCACGTGGAAGTCATCTACTTGGGGATGGTCAACCTCTTCCCCTCTGAAGGAATCACGCCCGTGGGTTATTTTTTCGGTGCACATGCTGGGGTACCAATCATGTTGGCAAAAAGTAATATGACTCAAATTTTCTAATATATCTTAATATTTATTACAAAATATAGACTTTTTTTTAATCTATAAGTAATTTATTTTAATAATAATTGAAAACAATAATTTTTAATCAGTTTAACTGGTACTTCACTTACTAATTTTTATATTAGTTCTATTTATTGTTACTTCAAAAATATTTTTTTATTTTTTATCTATTTGATTTTCACAGTCTTTTCAAATAATAAATTATTTAGAATCAATTGAAATTAATGATTTTAATCAATTCAACTCATTCATATATTTCATTTATGTTTTAATTATTAAATTAAAAAAATAAAGTGGATGGGAGATTTGTAGTGTAGCCTATTAGTACATAATTTAATTAAAAAAAAGTCTCTTCCTCACATGCCTTGCTTTGTGTGCTCACCTAAATGTGATATATAAAAAGGCTATTTTATTTTTTGTTCCATTAATTTTGGAACATGAATTTAATAGTCTGTCTTATAAATGTTATCTTGCCCCTAAAAAAAAAGAGATAATTTCGTAATAATTGTACTAATTTTTCTTTAAATTCTATTTATCAATAAAATCTTAAATATATCAAGTATATCTTATAACTGTCTGATTGTTTTAAATTAATAATATTATTGAGAAATATTAGAAAGACGTGAGTCAATTTAATCAAATAACATGAACTTCTTAACTCTCTTCTCTCTTGCTCTTATTTTATGTATGTTCGATGAATTAGAGTTTATGGTATTATATTAGATAAATTTAAACACGACAAAACCTACGAAAAAGATTAGATAATTGTTAATTAATAATATTGTGTTTCAATGATAAAGCACATAGACTAACTATCTTAACGTTGATTGATTTAAAATCGTTAAAATTCTAACATCTTACAAAGAGGGAGATTAATTTGAAGTGATTATAGGATTAATGATATATTTGATATATTTAAAAATTAAGAAGTTATCTAAAATGAAATTATACAAAAAAATTCCAATTTTTAGATATTACATGAGAACACAAAAATAAAAGATAAGGTTAAATAAATAATAATATTTAAATTAAAAATAATAAACATTAAGATAATATATATTAAATAACTACGCCGGTAGTTAGGCTTGTGCACCTGCCTTCTCATCAAAAAACGGATACCGTAGTTGGTATGCTTTGTCTTATTTTTTGGGTCAATTACATATCAGGCCTTCAAATATGCAAACATTTTATATTGATCTAATTAATTTTGGAGTTGTGTTATTTTAATCCTTTAAAGTTGTGACTTTTTTTTCAAATTAATCCTTTGGATGATATTGGGTTATTGTGACTTTTTAACTTTCTTTGCACATGTTATTTTATCTCTCTATGAACTTTCATCGTTTCATATGTAAAATAGAATCTAACCCTAGAATAACACTGTCTAAAAATTATCATCAATTAACATAGAATAACGACTGATTTGTCATAACTATCTACGTTCAGGTTAAGATGGGTAGGATGTGGTTGGCCCAACTAAAGAGAAGTTCACACTTTCTAAGTGGAGAAATTTATTATTTTCGAGCAATATTAATTGGTAGAATATTCGATAATTCGTAATTACATGACGGTTATTGAAGTGGGATTCACAAGTAAGCAGCAGGAGTATTGGGATGTTAACTCAGTATTTGTTGATGAAGTTGTATTTTTTAACTACATAAGTGAGACTTATTTTTACTACGTAGAGATATTTTTTATTATGTAAGAATATTTCTATGCATAGCTAAAAAATATAGAAACGTAGAGAAACGACGAGTTAATCATTTATCTTTCTCGTGCTTTTGGATCCCACTTCTACACGCACACTGCGATCATAAATTATAAACTATCCGATATATTATATTGCTTAAATGCAATAATTTCTCTCTGGAGGGAGGCATTTTTTAAAATCAGCTGTAGCTTGTACTCATTGCCAGAGAGCAAAAACGAAGTATATTCTGACTCCCAATCCTCTCAAAAATTGTGTGGGACGTATTTTCCCCTTTTCTATAGTACATCATGATCTATGGCAAAACTAGCGAGAAAATTAGCAGCCCTATTAGCAGGTCTATATACATGTGTAATACTATACTCTTCAAAGGCATTCAAAATAGTAAAAAATATCAGTAAGGTAGTGAATAGTAGAAACTTCTCTAGTCATCTGCATGATGTCAACAATAACAACGGCAATCTCCTTCTCCGCAGTGAACACCAATCATAGGATTACCATCGTGATCTTTGACCACTGCTCAAGTGCTCGCAATACCATTTATATGAATCGAGCCATCAAAATTCGCCTTAATTCAACTTTAGGGGGCTGGGGGATTTTTATTAGTAATAATTGGTCCATGTGCAATTATTCGGCAGCTAGCAGACACGTGTGCTGCACACATGCCATACGGCTGACTGCCTGCGGGCCTGTGTTCTTGCTTTCCCCTCCCCACCAACACTTTTAATTATCTTCATATATATCTTTATATCTTTATATAATATATATATATATATATTATTTATAATGTTTATGTATATATAGATTGAGAATTATTAGATGTAGAGATGGGGCCCTTCAACAATGCATTTAAACTTTCTATAAATAGATTACATATATCAATATTTGCAACTACATATAAAGCTTGATTTCATTGATGTTGTAGAGCCATGATCTTTACGATCAGGAATCTTAATGTGTTAAGAGTGAAATAAAATGAAGGGAGACATCTGATGAATTTTAATGTGAAAAATTAAACTCGTATAAAAGAATAAATAAAAGTTATGAAGGCAAATAAAGACAATTTAGAAATAAATCCATTATTATGAAAGCATAGCTAAGTTTCTCGGATCTGTCTTCTAAGGAAGCTTCACTACTTGATTAGTTCATCTAATATACCCATTGCAAATTGATTTTTAGTTAGTCTAATTCGATCAAACTATTATTTTGATTTTGTAGACAAACAGAACCGATATATTATGCTCTGGTTCATGATCGAATCGGTCTGTCAGATCAATCCGGTTCTAAAAACCCTGGCATAAGTGGCTATTGATTCCAGATAAAAAGCCGGTTCTCCAATTGATTGAACTTATTTTATCGATCTCGTAGCACGTACAACTCAGAACAGCACGCAAATTTCAGAAATATTTAATTTTTCTAAAATGATAATGATGGGTTGAAAGATAACTTTAATTTTTCATTAAAAAAAAATAGATAACTGTAATCTTGATTAAAGTTTATGCAGATTGAATCAATCTTTTTTTTTTTTTTTGGTTAATTTTAATTGCAGTGAATGCAAACGACTGTTTAATGACGAGGATGCAGGAGATGTCATTGGATTACCATTTCACAGTTGAGCAGGAGGTCGGCTCTTACACCTATGCCTTCTTCGGCTTCAACGGTGAGCTTTTATTTCTACGGTCTCATTTTTTTTGCTGTTTGAAAATTAATCTGATTTAATTTTAATCAAGTATATCACATTATATATAAAATTTAATATTAAAAATTAATTTTATTTTATATCCTACATACAATACTAAAATAATAACTTATTTATATTGCAGAAAATAATTTATTACATAATAAATTATTTTAAATAAATACTAATAATTATACGAGTATTTAATTATTTTTTATTGTATTTAAAGAGAATACAAGTAATTTAATTTTAATCTTGTCTATATCAAGATATTTTAATATAATACTTAAATTAAATAATTAATATTTTATATGTAAATATATTTTAATCGAAAGTAAATATTTCGCAATCTATTTGAGAAATATAATTAAGTTTTAATGTAATACCGATAATTATATACCTTTTTTATAGTATATTAATTATTTTAATCTACTAGGCACTTTTAGAGACTGATTTATGACACATCAATGTATTTAAATTAAATAGTAACTATTCATTACATTAATATATTTTTAATACAACAATATCTCTATCTAAATTTAACTTTAACCTCCTTAAATTTAATCTTACAAACAAACAGATCCTACATACCTGATTAATTATAATTAAAATTTTTAATTTATTAAAATAATTCAATAGAAGAATTTTTGTTTTAAACGAAAAATTACTTTAATTAATTTAAAAACTTAATAAATATTTTAGACGATAGTAATATTCAAATTGATCAATTAATTAGACCTTAATTAACATTAAAGAACATGTTAACTAAAACTGTACGACTAATTTATTTAATTTAAAAATTATATAAGTCTAAATTTAAAGAATCTAATTACTATTAATCTCATATATATATATATATATATAAGAAGACCTCCTAAGTTTATTTCGAATGAATGGTTTTAAGATATAAAAATGGATTCAGGGACTGCTGGAGTTTGGAGAACATCAGCTCTGAACGAAGCTGGGGGCTGGAAAGATCGAACCACAGTGGAGGACATGGACTTAGCCGTTAGGGCGAGCCTCAAAGGCTGGAAGTTTGTCTACCTCTCAGATCTCAAGGTACCCCCCCCTCCCCCCCCCTAAATCATTCTCATTCAGGTTTGCTATGACACGTAAAGGGAAGTGGCGCTGAAGCGCCGTTTCTCTCCGTTTCTGCTTCACATATCATATGAAGCATCCCGCTTCAATTACGTATGGTCATCCGCTTATAACATCATCCAATTATTTTTTGTGAAACGTTGAATGTTTCGTATGACCATACGGAGCAGAAATAGAGAGGGCCCCTTGCTTAACTGTGTCGCGCTTGTGTGCCAAATAACCCAGCTGGTAGGCTGTACGAACTCGATAAATTCTAATGACTAAAAACTTCTGCCAAAGATGTTCGAAATCAATTTACAGTCTGTCAATCTTAATCAAATAGGTGAAAAATGAATTGCCAAGCACTTTCAAGGCATACAGATATCAGCAGCACAGATGGTCTTGTGGGCCTGCAAATTTGTTCAGAAAAATGTTGATGGAGATCATAAGGAACAAGGTTGAGTGAGATATCATGATTATAAATCCCAATGAAAGCATGCTTGGAGAATATAACCTGCTTTTGTTTCTCTTTTGCTGCAGAAAGTGTCTCCATTGAAGAAAGTTCATGTCATCTACAATTTCTTCTTTGTGAGGAAGATTGTCGCTCATATCGTCACCTTCGTGTTTTACTGTGTCGTCATCCCTGCAACAGTCTTGGTTCCGGAAGTAGAAATACCAAAGTGGGGCTCTGTGTACATCCCTTCTATTATCACCCTTCTTAATGCCGTCGGAACTCCGAGGTATAAAATTAAAATTTCATACACCTATTAATATGTGTACTCTTCAGACCAGTTTTACTACTCCAAATCACGGCCATGTCCTCGAGCAACGACAATCAGAAAAATCTAATATGATGAATATTTTGAAGCTATAGAAAGGGAAGGAGAGGTGTTTATCTTAATTCAAGTAAAAGCATATTCTAAAGACTAATTTTAACTGAGCAGAATCTAAAATACTCATACCGCACCAAGGGGGATGCTATCCCGAAACATCTGTGCAGCACATAATGATTCAAGACTCGAACTTGGAAGCTGATTGGGAACATTTGGTTAGGGTTTAGGGTATTTTAGGTACGCACTTGAATCTGACTTGTTTGTGCAAGCTCCAGCCTAAAATTAACCCACTTAATAAGCGGATCAATTTTTGTTAGACAGACCTGGCTTGAATAGTAGTTGAGTCAACCTAAACTCCAATTTTTTTGCATTATGATAAAATCAGGTTATCAAATCCTACTTTTGATCTGTATAAGCTTGTTCCAGCATTCTTGATACTACTTTCATCTTTCTCACAGGTCTGTCCACTTGCTAGTATTCTGGATCCTCTTTGAGAATGTCATGTCTTTGCATAGAACAAAGGCAACCTTTGTAGGCCTATTGGAAACCAGCAGGGTTAATGAGTGGATAGTCACTGAAAAACTAGGAGATGCCTTCAAGACAAAGATCGTCACTAAAGCTGCTCGAAAACCACGGATCAGAATCGGTGATAGGTATTGTTTTCTTTTGTAATTTCTTGCGATTCAAAACAAACTTCAAGAACTTCTCAGTTTGCTCAATTTTCCCAAGACTGCTTTAACATATAAGCTTATGTGCCTCTGATGCTGATCATAAGTGACTGAATTTCGTGCAAAGGTTATGTCCGTAAAGATATTTTCTCGAATTTGAATCATCGAGATGACGCAACAGGTTAAACCGGAATTCCTATTACTAAATTCATGTTGTCTTAACAGATTACATGCGTTGGAGCTGGGAGTGGGGGCCTTTTTATTCTTCTGTGGGTGCTATGATTTGGCATTTGGGAGGAACCATTACTTCATTTATCTCTTCCTCCAAGGTTTTGCCTTTTTTGTGGTTGGTTTTGGGTATGTGGGCACCTTTGTTTCTCACACCTAAGGAGAAGAGATATACTTCCAGATCTTGGTCATATTCATCTCAGAGCTATCATCCTCCAGTTGCTTGTCATTGTCGTAACTGTAGTTGCATTAAGGGTGCAACAGTGTAGGTTGAAGGAACTCGTCGTGTGAATATTCAGATTTCTACAAACATGACGGCATATAAGAATTGGATGTATTTGATCCATACGAGTGAACAAGTAGAAAGTTTTGCAGGCGATTCGGCAGTGGCAACAGCAAAAAATGGTTCGAGACCGAACATAAGAGGTTGGTTCGGTGTACTTGTGTTTTTGAAGGGGTTGTTATTTTTGTTTCATTTGGCAATTTTTTCTTTTGGGTCTGAAGGGAGAAATAAGGTGATAGCTTAAAATGTAGTGGTGATGTTGCACTTGCCATTTCTTTTTCCTTCTTTAGATGTTGAAAATTTGTTACCCTTGTAATAAAGATCTGATAGAGGTTGCATTCTAAGACTCATCCCTGTTTGTTTATACCTGATCCAGGATTAACAATTAGCATTTAATTTGTATTTAACCTTATCCAATTTGTTTAGGAAAGAAATCTGAACTAAAGAATTATCACAGGATTAAAAAAGGAAAGGTGAATGCCCTTCACTTAATCATGTAAAGTACAAGAATTGTAAAAAAAAGTGGGTTAGGAAGAAAGAGCAAAAGAAGAGGAAGCTTCTCTGTGAAAGCAGAGCAGGAAGACTGGTAGTTGTGCAAAAAGGGAGAGTTTGTCCCCAAAAAGGTCTACGAGGGACTCTTTTGTATTAAATAGAGGTATTTATAAGGAGGGAGAGGTTTGTCGGGTAGGCAGAGCCGCAGAGTAGGTAATTCTCATTAATAAGGAGACCATTAGGTATGAGCTTGCTGACCAACAATCGCATACCAAGAGACTGCCATCCAATAGTTAAGGCTTACCCACCATGAAGTTGGGGAATAGTCTGGTATGGTAAGACATTAATTTCTTCTGTAATAAAAGAGAAAGAGAAGGAGGTTAAATCGAATAGCTCGTTTAGGTGTGCTATTTGACTAAATAGTTTCGAAGGACCACTTAGCTCCGGGTCAGCTCAGTTATTTGGCTAACCAGGGTCATTCGAGTAGTATGAATTCGAGTACTAAGCAAGTTGTGATCAACCTGATCTTCTCCACGTGGCCGGTTAGATCGTTGTGGTAATTTAACTACACAACATAGCTAATTACCTATTCCTGGAATAGAAAAGTGTCATGCTAATCATAAGTGTAATCAAATTTAATTTTGGACAAACTTCCCACATATCAAAAAAATTCAGTGTGTTTCAATCATCTGGAAATTTTGAGCTATTATCCAGGGAAGCATATTTGCTACATTCTGGATCTCATGACAGCTTAAAGAGGGCCAAAAATCTGCATTAAATCATCAACCCCACTGTACCCTATTTCATTGCCTCCTTGCTTTGGCTTCACTCAAAATGATTGAAGACAACATAGCTGTCTGCCTTCCCTGCATGCTTTCAATCATTCCCACGTGTTTAATATACTTCACTTGATTCCACCTTCAACACTTGGTCACTCGAATTACCGGTGAGATCGAGTTGAGCTGGGAACGAATCAAGTTCAGTTGATGATTAACAAATAGATTGAAGCTCCGATGGTAGCTCAACCTTTCAAGTTCGAGCTAGCTAAGCACGACTAGCATTCAATTTCGAGCGAGCTAGAACTTTAATCAATCATCTTGAATTGAAAATGATTTTTAAAGAAAAATTAAGCAACCTTCGTTAAGTTTTAAACATGTATCAATCATCCTCATCGGCTTACTCAACACAAACTCTAACCATTACGGCTCACATTTTTCTATTAGAAACTATATTATATAAATAAGTTATATTATTTTTATGTTAAAAAGTAAAATACAGGCCAAGCTCAATGTGAGTCGATCTGATTCAACTATAGCTCAAGCTTAGCTTGATAAAATTACAAATTGGTTCATGGCTTAGCGCAAAAACTCGAGTCGAGCTCAATTCGATCTAAATATTGATCCAGACATTGCGCATTTATTGATCTTGGGGCCAAACTCTCACCCCTAACTGGGTTCATTAGATATTCTTTGTTATGATAAGAATTGTTGATGCAAGACTAAAAAAATACAAATAATATTTTATATTTATATTCAATAAAATTAATTAATAAATTATTTTTAATTAAGCAAAAAAAAAAAATTTAAATAAATTATATGACAAATAAGATTCTTAAATCTCGCAAATTAAAAATATTTTAAAATTAAATTAAACTGAATCGTCTAATAAATAAGAATTTATCAAATTAGATTAGAGCATCAATTTAAATTCAATAAATAAGATCCGAGGTTTAAGAATTTAGGACAGATGTCTCAAACTAAAATTTAACAGTAATTATCACTCAAATAAATATCGGGTCACGCAATTAAAGCCAAATGAATAATCTAAATCAAGAGAATAATTTTATATTAAAATCAAATAATCAGATTAATTTTATTCAGGAAAGAAATTATACCTTAACCAAACAAATTCAAGTGATACGACGCATGTGAGGCAAGCCGCTTGAGTCAGCGTGCTCGAGTGGCACGTTTACTGGGCGAAGTAGCGACTCGAGCGGCGGAGACAGTGACAAGCTGCCTCGGGCTGGTTGGCGAAGCAGCGTGCAGCGAAGGTAGGCACATGTCAGAGGCGGAAAACGAGGAGGCAACAGACTTCGGAGACGGCAACGAACTTCGGAGGCGGGAGAGTGCGCAAAGTGCTGGAGGCGCTTGAGATGATCCGGAGAGAGAGAGCAATGGATAGAGGAGATTTTTCTTTTTTGGGAAAGTGAATAACTAGGCTAATTTGAGGATTCTCACCAAAAGTTAACCTTACCATTTCTTTTACCGGAATATCGACCTCTTAGCCCGGATCTAGGCTTTGAGAAAACTCAAAAATAATTTCATTCATCAAAACTTTTATTATAATGCAAAACAACCTCTTTATATAGAGAGATCCCATGAAGAAATTTGAAAATATAATATTAAATAAGAAAAATAAAATACCAAATAAATGAAAGCAAATATGAAACTTATTCTATTACAATAAAATAAACCAGCTCCAAATATAGCGAGTCTTTAAATCTCCCAAATATGCTCTGAATTAAACCAAATCAAATCTAAATAAAGTTAATATAGAAATCTCCAATAGCTTTAGTTAATTTGAATTTGAATCTTGATTCAACACATGATGTCATCCTAGCAGTCCAATTCAATATTGATCTGTGTCCCCACCAATTCTCCCCAGGTGGAGGAACTCGACCCCGTTGAATGTAGGTCATGCGACTCATGTGTCTTTGAGTAGGTTAGATTAGTTGTAACCTCTAAGTCTCCTGAAAAGGTAAAACTCTCCACCCACTGATAATCAAATTCAATTAAAACTACTTGCTCGACAAGTTTATTCAATTAGCTCTAAATGAATATTGAGGCGGATTTTGACTGTGGACTCTCGTGGGTAAAGTTACACTCAAAGAAACAAAAGGCTAAGGCCTCACTAGATATTATTTTATTCATTTGACCCAATTAATAAAATTTTAAAATAAATTAAATTGAAGATTTAATTATCTTAAATTATTACAATAAAATACTCAAAAAAAAAATTCTACACTTAATTATAACAACCCACCATTAATTTTACTGATTTTATTTATTTTATAATATATAAATAAAGGGACTAACACATGCAACAAACTAAAATAAAATGCAAATAAAAATACTAATTAAACTCAAATATATGATATTAAAAGAAAATTAAATGTATGTAGACTCAGCTCATGACCTTACTAGTGCCTACTAGATGGTCAATTCTGAATATAGATATGTGAAAAGTAGGTCAGAGTTATAAGAGCCGTGGTTCCTAATAAGTGTCATAAAGTCCTCCAGAAATATCTATCAAATTGTACAGTACACCAGCCAGATGTCCACGTGATCAACCACCCAGCCTCATGCACCCTTTGCCTATATAGGTCTAAAGTTGTTGAATTTTTACTAAATCAAGAATATGCATAGGTATGCTTAACTATATCGAGTCTATTGATCTCAAAACGATTGTGACCTATAATCATCTCAATAATATTGATAGTGTTATCAACACAATAAGATGATTTAGTGGTCTCCGTCGAATCTATGATTTGCTCTTCTTTATGACTCAATTCTATGACTATTTCCTCAATTTGACTTTCAATCCTATAATTATTTTCCTCGTACATCTCATCCTCATACTTCTCGTACTCCTTGGCTAAGCTAGGATCTGCTATATAAATAAGTATAGGTAAAGAATCGAATTCCAATGCTTCAGAAAGAATGAAGGTCTCTATAGAGTACTCATTTACTACTTCTTTCATGAGGGAATTAGATGGGTCACCTATAGTCTCAATAGGTTTAGCAATGAGAGTAAGAATTGGAATAAAGGGTACTGGTCTATGGTCATGTTATGTAGGAATTATAAAGTTAACTCTAAGAGATGAAAGAGAATATGTCCTACGTAAGTAAGCTTTGATTTCATTCCACGTCTCAAATAGTCTAAATTTACCTCAAGAACATTGAAACAACTTGTCAAAATTTGCTATAAAACAGGTATGAGATCTCACCTTAACCTGATAATTCAAAATTCAAGAGAATATAGATACACAATGAACAGATATCACCATTTTAGCAGAAACAACTTGCAGTTTGCAAGCTTTTAACAGTCAGAAACTTCGAAGAAATCCGGGAACTACCTGGCTACACTGCTCAAGTACCATGATGAAAGATTGAGCCAAACGGGAATCTGCTTCAGAAAAGAAACTATGCAGCATTCCAGTAAGAGTTTGTTGCGCCATTTTCATTAGGATTCCAACATAATCATCGATAGATTTGGGGAAATCTACGATTATGACAGTTTCAAATTTGGTGATATATATATCCTGCAGATTTTCCAAATCCTTCACTGAGACACTTGCAGCTACTTTCCTGCATATCAAAATAAGTACAGTATCGGTAAGAATTGACAAGCTTTGAAGTAATCTAATTCTGATGATACCCAAAAAGCTACAGAAATAATTATGTAGATGCGGCAATATATGAACTGACTTGATAACAAGGCCCAAATTTGCCTAGGAACTTGGGTTGGGTTCAGTTTATAGTTTGTGAACCATTTATTGAATGGCATGAGTTAAGGTTGCGCATTATGAGGTCAAGTCAGATTTGGGTTGAGCTGAATCGATAATTTTGCCTTTTTTAGAAGGTTTTGTACAATAAATGGATTACTTGATGGTGTGACCTGAATCTTACTCAAGTTGGGTTGGTTTGGTCAGACCAGAAAATAATAGTATGGAAATTAAGTTCATGAATTTAGGCCTGTTTGTTAAACAAATTGAGTTGGATTTAGCTAACAGGGAAAGGTTGAATTGGATCGAACTCACACAGTCACACCCTGCCCATTTAGCTTCCCCATCCCCACCCCCACCCC